>JAFBJT010005511.1:95371-107094 GCA_016785325.1 Chascanopsetta lugubris
AGACTCTTCCTCACTCTCTCACAGTCTCACACACACACACACACACACACACACACACACGCTGTCCCAGCTGTGACTGTCACATCAGAATCCACGTCACACCAATCCACCAGACGCAGATTTCAAAGTGGAACACAGTTGTTTTTTTAGTTTATGTGAAGATTGGTGCCATGAGAGCAGCACCGACGCCATTTTGTATCAGTCCATATTTCCTGGTGATTATTTAACCTGAAAAACATCAGTATAATGACTTCATTTTACGAGTAATAGGTCATGTAATTCTATATTATACTTATTACTTGAAATGATGTCACTAAAATCAATTAAAGATTATTCTGAACAGTTGTTTATATTCAGGTGTTATATTTCATATACACTTACATTGAATCTGAATAGTAATAAAGGATAATGAATATAAGATAAACATGAGTAAAAAGTACTATATCTGCCTCTGAAGATAAACATAAAGTAGCTTGTAGGTATTCCAGTGCTGCAGTGGAGTAAATTCCACTGCATTCAAACTGCGTTTACTCCTCCGCCAATTAAAAACATCTTAAATGATCTATGAGGAGAAATGAGAGCGTGGACTCAGGTGGGAGAACGTGGCCTGGAATTAAATTATTAAGGACGTGAAAATGTGTTACTAGTTTTTCATTCTCACCTCCTCCCTCTTCATCTTCATCTTCTTCATCATCATCATCATCAGAGCTTCACTCCCTCACCTCCTGATGGGAAGTCTCACAGTTTGACCTGCGTCAGGACATTAAAGGCTCTAAATAAAGATGCTGTTGCTAGGTTACAGGCCCTGGAACCGCTGCTTGGAAAACTACTGTTCAAGCTTAAATCGCACCTCAGCTCTGCCCCACACACACGTATGTAAAATGGGTTCCTGAGAGCTCTGCTCCTATTGGACGACAGAGGCCTCGCGATTTTGTTTCTTCAAAGGGCTATGTTGTTTTTTCCACCGTACAATATTCAAAAAAGAACCCCTAAAGTATCAAAATACTAGTCTTCCTTCATGAAGACTCCCCACTTCCACTGTGTAATACCAGATTTTTACCACTAGGGTGTGTTGTGAGCCATTACAGGTCTAAACCTGCCTCCTCATGTCTATATTCACTTTCTGTCCCTTCCGATGTTTTTTCTACCACAATTTCTTTATAAAATTAAAATTTTTAGCCATGTGAGCTAACGTTAGCGATGATTTATGCTAGTTTTACGTTGTAAACAAATGAGCACATTTAGAGAATATACTTTGTCGCGTTATACCGCCGTCTGCTGCTCACAATGAGGAGAGTATTTCTCATGATCACGTTTAATGAATCCAAATAAATAAGACATGGTGATAAAGATTGAACAAGAATCTCATTTAACTTCATCAAACGGAAGGTGTCACTTAACAAGAGGAATTAACTTTAGTGAGAAAATGTGCAAATCACAAACTACACAACTTTTCTTTGGCCGACAGAGATAATAATAATAATAATATGCAAATCCACCAAATAAATACTAGCTTGCATAATTCAAAATCATGGAAATCACAGAAATGGCTAAAATAAGTGCTTTTACTGTGGGAAACGAGAATCAGTCCGGAGTTCAGTTTAAAGTCCAGAACCAACGACTCGTATCAACAGATGTTTTATCGGCTGGGAACCAAACAGCAGCAGCAGGAGATGGAAATCTATTGAATTTAGTTGAGACTGGAAAGATTTAACAAAATAAAAGCACGTGCGACTAATCCATCAAAGGCTTTCCTCGAATATCCAAAGGGGGAAAGTCCGAATGTATGATGTGAAAAATTGTTAGAATTTAAAGTGTTTGTCTCTTTAAAGGGGCTATATGTAGTTTTTTTTTCACCTTAAATCGTTCAAAAAATAACCTCATACCAGAAGTACCAGTCTTGACAGAGATATCACCAGAAGACTCAATGTGTTTCCACCTTGCAATACCAATTTTCTACCACTAGGGGGTCATGAGCCACTACGTCTCTAAATCCGCCTCCTAACCTCCAACCTATCAGCCTCTACTCATTCTTAGTGGAACGTCCCTTTGCCCTCGAGCCAATTAGAACTTCTTCTCATTTGTCTGGTGTTTTCCACGAGAACCTGTGAATGCTAATATAAACATAAAAATGTTAGCAAAGTTAGCTCACGTTAGCTCTGATTTCACGCACAGTTCAAACCAATTATTTATGCTAGTTTTACGTTGTAAACAAATGAGGCGTAATGAACTTATTTGGAGGAGACACTTTATCCCACATTACCGCCACCTGCTGGTGGTAAATGGCAAAACTACGTACTGCCCCTTTAACAAGGAAAAACAGGAGGGTTGCTGCAAACAGCCCCTCCCTGGTTTCATTGTCGCCCGGCTCGACGAGACATGAAGGTCAAAGACTTCCTGTCCACACAGGAAGCTGCTCCATGAGCAGTGACAGGAGCCCCCGTCCTCTGCCGCGGGTGGAGGTTAGCCAATGCGCTGTCACCTGAGACTCCGCCCCCTTCTAACGCTGCTGCTGCTGCTGATTCAAGGCTCTGCCGCAGAGACAGATCTTTACTCAACGTGACGTGTTTACAAACACATTTCTTTCTCTGGGAGTTTGAATCTGTGTTTAATGACAGAAAAACGGCCGACTCAGCCGTTTGTGTTGTTCCACCGCGGCTCTGGTGTCAGGTAAACACGGAGGAGGAGGCCGGACTGAAGGTCGCCTCCGCTCAGGTTTGGAATCCGGCCACGGGCGAGCGAGCGGGCGGGCGAGCGAGCGAGCGAGCGAGCGGCCTTCACCCGGCAGAGGACGAACAAATCTGTCCTTTACTGATTCGCTTGTCCAAGCTTTGAAATCCTCGCTCAGTCTCAGAGGAAAACAAAACGCTTCCGAAGCTGAGGAGAGGAACCGTCTAAAAATAGAACACGGGTCTGACAAAGGCAAAACACGCAGAGATGCTAAAAAGGAAAAACAGCAGGTTCTGTGTTTTTCATGTTTCCTCGTTTCTTGGTCTTTGATCTTCGTCAGATTCAAACCAGTCGACCTCAAACTGCCAAACGCAGAGAATGACAGAGTCCGGAGCTTCAGTCTTTGCTACAGCGTCTGAGCAGATGTTGGAAGATCACCCGTAAAGTTTTACCCGTCCAAGGTGAAGAATTGTAGTTTTGATTTTTGATTGCTCTTCAGTGTTTTGCAATTTGCTTTTATTTCATGAACCATTCATTTGAGTTGGAATGCAGAACAACGGGTTTCAATATGTTGGAATCCACTGCGCAGTTTTAATAACGTTGGTTCTTTAATTGACTTGTATTTTTAACTGTACTTCAATGTCGTCTTCCCCCCAATGATCTCAGAGTGTAAATGAAGAGTGGAACACTTGAGGGTCCGACTGGATGGAATCTTCATTTCTTGAGTTAGATGATGGAACAGTTTTCCATCGATCGTCTCCTCGGATTTACAATCCTGGACGTCGACACTGAAGCAAAAAATCATCAGATCAACTTATTCCCAGTTCCAGAGGCGGAGTTCAGTTCAGTTCAGTTCAGTTCAGGATCAGGATCAGGATCAGGATCAGGATCAGTCCTGTGACGAGGGATGAGTCAGACTCTTATTCTGAAACAGACAAACAGGAAGAGGAAGGTCCTCGCTGCGACACACAGGGTCGGGCACATAACCAGGAAGTGCTGCTTGAAGCTCCATGGGCGGGGTCATGTGACCTGGCTCCTCCTCCTGACCTCGTCACTCTTTACGGAACCAACCTCCAGAGGGATTTCACAGGTGAAATCGGGGGGAACGTCGGGGTCGGGCGCCGCCTGCAGGACCGTCGGTCCTCCCTCGATACGTAACTGACGGGAGGAGGGGCGGCCCCAGAGGGGGCGTGGCCTAAATGGAGCTCTCGTCGGGCTGCGGGTCGAGCTGCGTGTGTTTCCTCTTCTCCAGGATGCGGTTGAGCTCCTCGGTGAAGGAGTGGTAGAGCGGCGACACGCCGTCGTGGTCGGCCGGCCGCAGCAGCACGTAGCTGTTCCCGTTCATCTTGCGCAGCACGCTGGGCAGCGTGGCCGACAGCCCGTTGGCGTAGTCCATGTTGGGCAGCGGCGGCGGCATGGGGAGAGGCGGCGCCGGGGGCGGAGTCTTGGCCGGCGACATTTGGCCCTGGCCCGCCACTATCTGCAGGAAGCTGTCGCCCATGTCGGCGAAGTCGGGCACGGAGATGGAGTGACGCGCCCGGCGCCCGTTGCAGTGGCTGGAGATGGTTTTCAGCTCAAAGTGCGAGCTGCGCTTCCTCTCCTCGCCCAGAACCTGCAGCTCGCTGAACTTCCTGTCGCGCGACGCCCGCCGGGTGCAGAAGCTGACGTAGAGCAGCACCACGCTCAGCACCAGGCACAGCCCGCCCAGCACCGCCACCAGGGAGATGTAGACCGCCTCCATGTGCCGGTAGGACTGGAACTCGGGGCCCGGCGGCACCGGGGCGGGCGGCGAGGGGAGGGGCCGCTCGGTGGGGCTGGCGGTGGAGGAGGGGGCGGGGCCGGAGACGGTGGCGGGCTCGGTGGTTTCCGCCGGCTCCACGGGGAAGTACGGGTCCGTGTGCACGCGCACCGTGTAGAGGTAAACCAGCACGGAGACGGAGTTCTCCACGGCGAAGCAGCGGTACGCGCCGCTCTGCTGGACCCGGGCGCCGATGATGAGGAGGCCGTCCGTCCCCACGCGGTACCCGGAGTTCAGGTCGAAGCCCAGGAGCTCCTTCCCGTTCAGGGTCCAGCGCGGCGCCGCCAGGTTGGAGCGCAGCTCGCACTGGAGCAGCACGTCGTCACCTGACATGACGGAGCGCCGCCGATGGACCACTGAGGAGCAGAGAGGGAGAGGGAGAGAGAGGGGGGCGGGGGGCCGGGGTTAAACGAGGTCACGGTTTCAAAGCCCCACCCTTCGCCATCACTTCCTGTTACATTTCACAAGCCTCTTCAAACGTGGCGAGCGCCGCAATGCAGCCGGCGTGACCACCTGACCTCCAGCAGGAGGAGGGACTGATTAAAATGTGAGCGCTGGGACCTGAGGGAGGGGGGGGGGGGGGGGGGGAGAGGGAGAGAGAGGGGGGGGGGCTGACACCTAATGGAATCTCTTAATAACAGCTAAGTGCTTCAGTGTGAAGGCAGCGAGAAGACGAGAGTGTGAGGGACTTCTTACATCCCATAATAATAATCTGTGTGTGTGTGAGAGAAACACTTTGAGACCTAAAAGCATAGATGTAGTAATGTAGTACTTGTTTGTGTACTGTGTGTGTGTGTACTGTGTGTGTGTGTGTGTGTGTGTGTGTGTGTGTGTGTATGTGTGTGTGTGTGTGTGCGTGTGTGTGTAACGTACCATTTCCCAGATTCTCCTTACAGCCTCTGACTCCTCTCTGAATATCCTGAGTGATGTTTGACCTGAAATAAGATGATTTTACTTACTTTTACTTTTTGAAAATACACACATATATATATATATATATATATATATACATATATATATATATATATATATATATTTTTTTTTAATACGTGCTGAGTGACTGTAACATTGTTTAAACTGAACAGAACCAAACAGATACACAGTGTGTTATAATACAAAAGATGATACAGTGTAATGTTAATATATTGTTATGAAGCAGGAGAAATAAGCCCCGCCCACCTCTGCCTTGCTTCTCTGCTGCGACGGAGATTAAGATTTCTGAGACTCATTCATGCAGAGACGGTGAAGGGAGGCACAGAGTGTGTGTGTGTGTGTGTGTGTGTGTGTGTGTGTGTGTGTGTGTGTGTGTGTGTGTAAGAACAAAACCCTTATTTTGACAGGCAAACACAGCTTAGCGAGGAGGTGACAGAAGGAGCAGACAGGTGGCGCTGCAGAGTAAATATAGACTGAGGATCTGGGATGAAGAAATGTTTGTCTCCCTGCTTTTCTCTAAAACCTCTCGAACCCGAGTGAAATCATATTCACACGGTGTTTGTGTGTCGCGTTAGCGTGTCGCGTTAGCGTGTCGCGTGTTCCCCTCACCTTATAACACGTGACGATATCTCCACGCACACTCTCCGCTCCCAGCCGCAGAACGGGTCTCTGGCGAACACGCAGTCATAACAGGAAGTGTAGCGCCTACAGGTCGACATGGGGACCTGCACCACTCCGGAGTGCGAGCCCACGTAGAGGCTTCGCTGTGGAAATGGGAACAAATCATAGTGTGTGAGCGCGTGGCTCGTTTGTCCTCATTCTGACCTTTAAAGGCTAAAATTATAATATGTGTCAGGAGCATTTTTAATGGATATCAGAAAAGAAGGCAGCGTACAGGTTGATTTATCGCCTATTTTGTTGGAATTTGAGAGGAAATTTGCATCACCTGCTCGCTACAGACCTTTTACATTTACATGACCTTTGACCCTTCGCCACCAAAATCTAATCGGGTCATTTCGGAGTCCAAGTCAAACTTCTAACCAAGTACGAACATATTCCTCCATGTTGTTCTAGAGATATTCTGTTCACAAGGCCAACGATGTCACTATCCTCATTTTCAATCAGGTTAAGTGACCAGCTCCAGCGTGATTGGTCGTGCTCTGGTTAGCGTCGCGTTAGCGTAAATGAGCCACTCACTGTTAGCATGCTATTCCTACGGCCTACCTGGGCGCTGGATATGACCATGCTCTCGATGGGCTGCGGTTTGTCGAACAGCTGCTGCTCGTCGATGATGTGCACGTCTCCGTCGATGTCCACGGCTCGATGCAGCCACCCGTCGTCTGCGCGAGACACCGAGCCGTCGAAACAAAACAATCGCAACGATAACAAGCTGAAAAAATACTTCCCATCCCGCGATAAAAAGAAATGTTACTCAAAAACAACAAGAAATATCACTGCCACCTGTTGAACTGGCATATGTACTGCAGCGATAGCACGCTAAACACTTCTAAATGTCAACATGCTAACAATGTTAGCTTACGGTTGTTAGCATCAAGCCAAGCTTGTGACGTTTACCTAAAAGAAAAAAAATCTCGCCCCCTGGTGGCCGACCGCAGAACCGCTCATAAGCGCTACCTCCTCCACGTTAGCAGACTAGGTCTGACTCACCGGTTCCCAAAAACAGGACGGTGTAAATGTTCCCATCCAGCGCCGGTTCTCTGTGCACGACTATCTTCACGTAGTTGACGCTCCGCTTGAACAGCAGGGGGCGCACTCCTACGGGGTGAACCTGGCCGGCCATGAGCGGATGCCTCCGGATGAAGGTGAGGACGTTGTCGGGCAGATCTCTGGACGAGTTGATGCCGTGGGAGCGATGCAGATCTGTGATACACTGAGAGGAGACACAGGTAAACAGTAAACAAAGACGTAAACAAAGACGTAAACAAAGACGTAAACAAAGACGTAAACAAAGGAAAGTGAAGAACAGGAAGTTGTTGTTTGAGTTCCTTGATACTCACAGATCCAGGTCTCGGTTCTGGAACCTTGCCCGTGTACTCCCTCCACTTGGAGTCCTGCACCTCCATGTAGGGGCCGTCAAAGACCTTCTGCACCTCTGAGAAGGTGTACTGGCAAATGGCCGACGCTTTGATGTTCTTCCTGAGAGACAATTTTACAAATAACATTGCATCCAGGATTCATTTAATTTCAATTTAAGTTCGTTTCAGATTTAATAAAAAGTCTAAATTAGAATATGGAAAGAATATTTCCTGATGCGTCAAAACTGTTAATCTGACATTGAGACACAAGCTAAGGGACCGTCTGCAAAGTGCAGCACTACAAAGTGTTAAAGGATGTAATAACTCATTTCCTGATGTTAAAGAATAGATATATTATATTATATTATATTCAAACCGGCACTGTAACATGACTCGGGTCATGTGACCACCTGCAGGTTTCAAGGTGCTCAACTCTTGTTTTCCCTCTTGATTTAATCGTTTATTTCTACATGTTCCCACACGAAGGGGGCGGAGTCACCGACAGGTGTGCCACTCCTCCTCTTCATCTCCGGTATCTTTTCCCATCACCTGTCTCAGAGCCACATATTTGTTTCAGCCCCCACACTCAGAGCAAAAGCACCCTGATACCCCGCTCCCTGTGAGTCACAGGGAAAATTGCCCCATTTGTGGTTTTTTGTGAAAGGACAGATCGCCACGGCAACATGACACCAACATGACTCAGCTGGTCACCTTTAATCTTCAGCCTTTAAGGTATGATTAGTCATAAGGGAGAAATGTGTGTGTGTGGGGGGGGGGGGGTCCTGAGTCATTCACACACACCTGAGTCATTCACACACACACACACACACACACACACACACGACACTGACTTATAGTGACGAGCGACAGGTGAAGGTTGTTGTCAGGAATCCAACGTATGGAAGATGAGTCAGAGACGAAGGAGCAGCAGCTCAGAGACTGATCTGAGTTCCAGTGTTTGAGTTTCACAGAAGAAGAAGAAGAAGAAGAAGAAGAAGAAGAAGAAGAAGAAGAAGAAGAAGAAGAAGAAGAAGAAGAAGAAGGTAACGTCGATGAGAGTTTGTCTCCTCTGGGGCAGTTGATGCAGCATGACTCAGCAAAAACTGACACCAGCTCTGAGTGCAGCTCAGCGGACGATTACACTTTGCTCAGAGTATTTTCTTCTACTATCAATAAATTAAATGTACTATATATTATACTATCGGCAGTGTACAGCACACGATGGAGCACTCTGTAGAGGGCAGTATAGAGCGGACTGCAGGGGGCAGTACAGAGCAGCTATAGAACAGACTAGCGTACAGAGCAGTTCAGAGGGAAAACAAAGAACGTAACATAAAACATGATACCTGATATTTGTTGTCGTCAGGTTTAGTCAAACTGTATCAAAGCACTGACGCCTGTCAATCAGCCGACAGAGACCTCCTCCCTCTGCGGAGCGTAATACCGTCTCTTACCACTCGAGGCCGAAGACGCCGTAGAAGACGCTGCTCTGAGCGTCGGGTCCCTGCAGCACGAAGACGCCGCGCAGCACGTTGAGGTGCAGCTCGTACTCCGGCACCGAGCAGACCATCCGGGCCTTCAGGAAGGACGTCCACTTCCTCTGCAGCGTCCGCTGTCCCCCCCAGTCCGTCTGCACGCGGAGGACATGTCAATCAGACTGATACGTTCTGAGGTGAACCGTCACGCTAATGTGTCACAGACGCGTCAGTGGAAACTCATTTGATGCCGTTACCACAGACAGACTGTGAACAAAGAGAGGAGAGGAGCGGAATCGAACTCCCGGTGATGATCCTCGCGCAGACAAAGACGGAGTGGACGTTCCGCCTCCATCTGCGCGTTTGCTCTAATTGCGTCTCCGCAGCCGCAGGAGGTGAAAGACTCGTTTACTTCGTCTCATTTGAAAAACAAAAGGAAAGGAGTCATTTTTTAAAGAAACGGGACGATGGCGAGTCATCGTTGTGTCTGTGTGTCCGTGGGCAGAGCTGCCATCCAATGAATTCACCTCCCACACACACACACACACACACACACACACACACAGACGTTTATAAAACGTCCGCAGCAGGAGAACAGCCATCAATAAAAGTGAATACAACTTCTTTTTTGAAGAATGATCAAAGAAAAGAAGAGAAGAGGGCGGAGCCTGTGATGGATGGACGGAGGGAGGGAGGTGACAGGAAGATGGATGTTCCAACACAGAGCAACACTGACTCTGCAGAGTGGAGACGCTTTGACTCTCAGACGTTCCCTTCTCTCAGTGTTCGTTATTGATCACTTTTTAAATCCATCACTTTTGTTCATGAAGAAAATTCTCTGTTTTGAAAATCCATCAATATTCAAACAGACCTGATTATCAGCGGACTGACAGGAAGTAGAAATTCTGAGGTAAACAAACAGAGCAGCAGGATTTATGAGTGAGTTTTATAAAGTTAGAAAAATATAATCATAAAAGAAGATCGAGCAAAACAAAAAAAAGGTATAAATAGATGAGAACTAAAAAAATGAAAATGAATTAAATTAAAATCAAACAAAGTAAAACGAGAAAATGCTGCGTGTGATGAAGATGAGGCTGCGTGTGATGAAGATGAGGCTGCGTGTGATGAAGATGAGGCTGCGTGTGATGAAGATGAGGCTGCGTGTGATTTGAATGAAAACAATGTGCAGGTGTTGTTTTGAAAAATTATGGAACTGAACATAAAATAACTTCTGCTTCTGCAGGAGAGTAAAGTTCCTCCTCCTGCCCCGACACCTCGCTGTGAAACTAGGTCGCTGAAGAAGAAGAGGAGGAGGAAGAGGAGGCTGCGTGTGATGAAGATGAGGCTGCGTGTGATGAAGATGAGGCTGCGTGTGATGAAGATGAGGCTGCCTGTGATTTGAATGAAAACAATGTGCAGGTATTGTTTTGAAAAATTATGGAACTGAACATAAAATAACTTCTGCTTCTGCAGGAGAGTAAAGTTCCTCCTCCTGCCCCGACACCTCGCTGTGAAACTAGGTCGCTGAAGAAGAAGAGGAGGAGGAAGAGGAGGAGGAGGAGGAAGAGGAGGAGGAGGAGGAAGAGGAGGACTAGTTAAGCAGCATCAAAAATGGCAGCGCTGGTTCCAGGCCAGAGGCGACTGCCAGGGGGCGCCGCTGTCAGCAGATCTGCCTCCAACCAGGTCTGATGTCTGAGGGCTGAGAGCATGTGGCCTAGTTCAGACTCTCTCTCTCTCTCTCTCTCTCTCTCTCCCCCCCCTCTCTGATTGGCCGATCACACCCACATCCAATTAAACCTAATATCTGTTGTCACAACAGACGCGTACAAACGTATTTAGAATATATAGATATGTATTTTGTATTAGCAGTATTGTAAAGATTAAAAAACAACAACTTTTAAATACTTTTAAGTGATGATGTAACACAAAGTGTGATGTGACGGTAACTATGACAACATGTGTAAAACAGAGGGAGGAGGAGGAGGAGATGCTCTCCAGGAAGGGTGGTGCTGAGGGGGCGGGGCCGTCTGGAGATGCTGGTGTCAAGTAAAATGAGGTGAGAGTAGGAGACGGAGGAGGAGGAGGAGGAGGGGAGGAGGAAGGAGGAAGGGGGAGGGGGGGGGGTGGCAGTAAAGAGACGGGTGGTGGGGGTGGAGGTTGGAGGTTTGATGGAGGTGGAATCTGCCCGGCAACAGAAAGGAAACCAAAATGAGAGACGACTGCAGTGAGGAGAGAGAGCGAGAGGACGTAATCCCACACTTCGGAAATGTTTAATTTCCCCCCAAAACCCATTAACGTGATTATGGTTGCCACGGTAACCCCCCCCCCCCCCCCCCCCCCCCCCCCCCCCCCCCCCCCCCCCCCCCCCCCCCGATTATGGTTGCCACGGTAACCCCCCCCCCCGCCTCCCCCCCCCTGACCTTGCAGACGCGGGCGACCCGGGACACCTTGGTCTGGCTGGGATACGCCGCCTGCTCTTGACTCCGCTCCGTGAAGAAGAAGTAGATCTTGTCGTCGTCGCCGACCGAGCTGTTGATGCTCTCCTTCAACAACACCGAGCCAACGAAGTCTGCGTCTACACACACACACACACACACACACACACACACACACACACACACACACACACACACACACACACACACACACACACAGGCCTATGAGCAGCCTGGCAGTGAGCGTCTCCTTGGCAACAAAAGATGGAGACTTCTTTTTTTTTTTTTAAAGTTTGTCGCAGAGCAGAGGAACTTTTCAGTTTATGGATTTAAAGGTGCAGTGTGTGAGATTTGGTGACATCCAGAGGTGAAGTTG
>JAFBJT010005511.1:111474-126040 GCA_016785325.1 Chascanopsetta lugubris
GGGTAATAGATATTCACCATGTATGCCCCGAGTTCCACACCCCGTCAATGCATGACAGTTTTTATATAAGAGGGCGGTGCCAGAAAAAAGAAAAAAAAAAGACATTCTGACAAAACACTTTCTGCTGCACAATGTGATGAATCGTATTCACGCAGACCTGCAGCGCCTTTTAGGAAACCGCTGCATTTTTTGAAGGTGAAAAAAAACGACTCCACCAACAGATCATTTTTTCACTGAAACAAACGGAGCACCACAGGAATGTAGCTACAACATAGTTCCCTCTCCGGAAAAGGGTTACACTGAGTAACAACACACACACACACACACACACACACTTTGTACAGTACTCACGAAGATCCTGCCAATATTCTTCAGCAGGACAAGAACTAAGTCGATGAGTGGGAGGAGAGAGGAATGGAAAACGCATTTTAACCTCCTGGAACAATGAGCTTTACTGTGGTATGGAGACAGCGCCGCCGATCATATACTGAGTTATGCACACGTGTGAAATTGTAAAGCGTGGTTTGGAAAGTGGAATCAAAGCGTGCATCACACCAGAAAACATTTGATGTCTCAACACATCAGATTGTCTCATTTCCATCCCCAGGACGACACATCTTTGTCAGGACATGACACATCATCATATGCTTCTGACGGAGAAGAGTTAAATGTTATGAAAAAAAAAAAAACCCGTCTACAGAATATATAAAGGTCTGTTGGATAAGGTGTTTACATCATTTGAACGCACAATAGTTCATTATTATCATTATCCTTTGAGTTCGCCTGTTATATCTATGTCAAGGGCAGGTCCTCTCCACAGAGAGCACCATGTTTTCACATTGGCTGAGGATGGGAATTATTGATTGACTGTCGGCCCTGGAAGGTCGAGGCGAGGTCATGGTATTTACAACTTCACAAGTAGATATCACTACATTCTACACACTGTGCACCTTTAGGTAACCACACACACACGGTGTCCAAAAGATCATAATCCAGCCCGAATAAACAGCCCCCCATAAAGCTCAATGAGGAAAATGGGGGCTGATATTTGTTTTCAGTGATTCAGAGGAAGACCAACTAAACTGTCACATGTAGGTTAAACTTTCCCTGAAATTAGAAATATAAATAAATATAAAAATCAAACTATAAAAAAAATCAGATCGGGACATTAAGTGTGGTACATGATTGAATTCGGGCTTGTATCATACTTGATTTAATTAAGTCAACGAAAGCATAACAAGTCATTTATAAAACAAATGAATTGAGCAACTCATTAGTGAAAGAGCTTGAATTTTTTTTTTACCTGACTCCCACGACAGCGCTGGACAACGTAACAGAAAATTCAAAATGACAAAAAAAGAAACAGAAAAATCCTGCAACATCTAAACTTTAATTACGAATCTGTTCGGGTTATTGAAAGGAAATTTGTTTGCATTCTTGCATGAGGCTCATTCAATCCAGTCGGAAGAAAATCCAAATATAATACGCTGGATTTGAGCAGCATCAGCAGCAAGTCCGTCACTTGCAACTTCAATCTCGTCCAAAAAGTGAACTAGAGCGTAAAACACATGCACCACAGATGAACACATCAAGAAAATGAGTGTGTGTTTGCAGCATTCAAAAGTGCAGTGTTTAAGATTTCAATCATTTTGATCACTTCTGAAAATATTACAAAACAATGATACACTGACGTCCTCGTGAATTAGCAATCAACGTAATGTTTCGTGCGTTCTCCATTGCCCTTCATCGAGCCTGTTAATGTGTGTTTATGAGGAGAGGGTCCGCTCCACGGGAGCCACCATGTTGACGCACTCAACATCTTTGGAGTTTTAAGGACGACTGGGGGCTTAGGTTCCCCTGCATGCACGGAGAGTGAGGTAGATACAACGTACCACCTCACCAGTTTACGTCACCAAATACTACACACTGGACCTTTGACCCGAGAAATAATCCATGGGGCAACATTACCCAGCGACACACACCCAAGTCCAAAGCTGCGTCTCAGAGAAAGTGTGTGTGTGTGTGTAGAGGGAGACGGTCCCGCCATCAAGAGACAAGACAGCAGGCTGGGAGTAGCTCCGTGGAAACATGGCGAGGGATGGAGGCTAACGTCAGCTCCCATCAGTCAGTCCGGTGGGAGAAACAAGGGCACGGGCAGACTCAGCTATCATCGGTTGGGGGGCGGGGGGCGGGGCGGGGGGCGCGGGGGGCGAGGGACGGGCTGGGGTTAGAGGCTAGTAACTCCTAACACATAGTGGCAGCCTCTGCACCTGGCTTTGATCCAACCCCCACATCTCACCAGCGCCCTCTCCTTCCCACGGGCTTCATCAGAGTCGGGCGCCGAGGCAGAGGGGCGGCGGCGCGCACCGGCACGGCGGCGCGCACCGGCACGGCGGCGGCTCGTGAAGCAAACAGCGCACAAATGCCCTGCGCGCGTCGCACTGCGAGTTTCGCCATTTGTTGCGCGCCAGTCTGACAAATACGCGAGCGAGTCGCTCGTCGTCAGTGCAGTTCAAGTTTACTTCTGTTGAGCCGTCGATCGTGTGAAGGTTGAAAAAGGCGGCAATGTCCGACATGTTGCGTAACATAGCCTTTTTTTTTTTTTTAAAGATGCAGTGTGTACGATTTGGTGACATCTAGAGGTGAAGTTGCATGCTGTACCCATTACCTCCCCCTCCCCCCTTTTGCGCCCTCTGGTTGACTTGGTTGGTTGACATCGTTGACATTAAAAACTCAAAAAGATGTTTAGCACTTCCACTCCGGGCTACTGTGAAAACATGGCGGCTCCCGCAGAGAGGACCCGCTCCTCATGTAAACATAAATGAATGGGCCCATTTAAGGGTAACGGGGGGGAAAACGTTACATTTAGATTTAGAATTGGATTGCAATGTTTTCAGAAGTGACAAAAAATCGCACACGCTGCTCCTTTAAATTCGAAAACTAAACTTAGGATGACCATAAATAGACTGTGCGTCCATCAAGGCCAAACAAGCCGTAACATTACTTTTTAGCCCTTACACATAAAATAAGTGAGAGGCAAAATGTCAAAGTATTGTCATTTTGTGCACGAAATAAACTCCCTATCCATCATAACATCACGACCCAATCAGACGAGGGGGAAGGGGTCAGTGCCGTCGCCTTCCAGCTCTACAACGGATCCAGCCCGTTTAGTTTCGCTCAGAATCTTTGGAATGGAAAGAGAAACGTGCCGTGTCACTAACTGTATAGTACTATAATACTTCCCCCCTGATTTCTGGGGGGGGGAGTCACAAGAGCGACAGAGAATTATCTGGGTTCCGCTCCGAGACCACGTCTTCTGGCAAAAGCCACAGGCGCCGCCCGTGAAGTCCGTCTCGCTCCATTGTTTAACCCAAACACTTTTCACGCGCACGTTTCATGGACTTCCCGCACCTTTTCTATTCTGAGGCGGCAGCACAGGACACATCAGGAGCACAACACATGTGACGCTAAACCACTTCAAAAACATTCCGAGTAGATGAGTGGTCTTCGCAAAACGCTCTTTCGCTGAGTTGATATAGTTCTCTTAGATTCACGTGTCACTTTGCAAAAGATTGAGAGAAAACACCGGTCATGATATTTACTAGCCCATTTAGGTCATCTTAGTGTTGTTCCTATCTCGTTATGTTCTTAGCAGAACATTCACTATTTTCGAACTGTCTGGTTTAGTCATTTTGGAAAACAGGCTCTATGTCTCCATTCAGAGATTCCATTGCCAGGTTTTCACAAGAATGAGTAAAAAGTGTAGTTGTTGTCCTGATTCATTTCCATATCTATCGCTCGGGCTTCTGAGGAAATGGAGTTTTGGATTTGTTTTGCAATCCAATAAATCTCTTGCAATCAATAAAAAAAGAATATTTTCTTAGAACAAGGTGCTTTTGCAGCAAAATTCAGCATCTTTCAACATTTACCTCAATTATTTTTATTTCTTTCTCCTCGTTAATGACTTGTCTTCTCTCTGACAGCACGGCAGGATATCATCATACCATGCAAATAGGCCTTCGGCGTCTCCATTAAGTTTGATGGATCTATTTTCTCAGAGTTATTCATTTCTTTAAAAAAAAAATTGCACAGGTTCACAATTTCCTTGCAACGGGAACAGTTAGACCCTGTGTTTATGGGAATTAATAATAGAGATGTCCATTAGAGCTGTTGCATATGGATATTAGCAATAATGGTGGACTCCACCAGGGCTGCGCGTACTTGACATGCCACATGAATCATATGTTTTGTTGGACTAGAAAAACAAGCAATCGGTATAATAAGGATACATTAACCTCCATATATCGGGAAGACAAACCTCTTCCATCATTTGCTCCGAGGCTCATGTAAGATTCCTGTTAGCTGTATCAAAACAAGAGTTTTGTTTTTTTTCATTATACAGGTTCAATCAGTCGTCACTATCATCAGGACATAAGGACAGCAATTTGTAAACAATAAATCAGTCAGAGTGGTGAAGACGGATGTATCAGTGTCACCATGCAGCAGCATATGCACTTCAATGGTAATTTTGTCCCCCTATAAAACTCTATGAATGAACATTTGAGTCAGCATCAAGGTGAGTGATAAAGAGAGGTTATATTTGTATGTGTCTGCAGACGATCAGCCTCTCTTCTGCTGTTCAAATGAAGACAAATACACTCGTCCAACCCAATCTGTTTATAAGCTTTTTATGTTCCTTTTTAGTTAAAGGTGTCTTTTACACATTGGCAAGCATCGTCTCCTGTTGAAAGCAGGCAATAAGTTATTTTTGCTGCACTTGATTTGAAGTGTCTTTAATATCAAGGAGTCTCGTACCAGCGGTCCCAAAATGAATGTCTTTTGAAAGTAGATTGGATGAGTAGATTTAATAATAATGAACTAAAATAAAAATAGAAAAGAATATAAAATAATGAGGGCAAAATTAAATCTGTCATCAGGCACATCCAACATAATCCACAAAGGTCTGCCAGTCAAACATTGGGAATTATTTACTAATCGTATGGATTTACTCTCTCTCTCTCTCTCTCTCTCTCTCTCTATTTTATATATATATTATGAGTTTCCGTGTGCACACAAAATATATTTTGATTGGCCAAGTACTGAAAGAGAAAATAAGCAAAATGCATCCCTCAATAAATTTGTATTAATCAACGAAAACCGTGGCTTACCAAGAAACCCTATTTTTAGACGAGCATTTCCAATGTGGTGTTGTGTTTCTTGTTGCGTTGTATAATGATCGTGAATGTGATTGACAGTGGCTGGACTATTGGACATGATGCCTGTAAATATAATACACTTATGACTGACTGAAACTGAAACTTCATGGATTTCATTCAGTGGAGTCGCCACATGGAAGATGATTCATCGACTACTCTTTGTTTGGGCAATGCTGAGTCACTGTGAGAGAATCTATGCAACAAAACTATTCAATTCATAATTGAAGGGTGAGGAGGACTGAGGAGGATCATTACTCTCATTTCCTTTGCATTGATCACTCACAGTAGCAGTCGAACCTGTGTTTAATGTGAGTAAATGGTTGATGTATTGTTCCGTTTTGGACGGTCTTCATCATTTGTTTTGCTATTATGAAAATATTGAGCTTTCGTGTAAGAGATTGCCATCACATCCTGGAGCCTGTCTGCTGGAAAATTGATTCCGTATCTAATACTAACAACCAGTAGTTTCATTCTTTTTTGTTTTTTTACACCATAGACCAGACACATATAAAAGTAGGATAAATAAAGATTCATCTCACAATGAAAGAACACAGTTCAACGTTTTATGGCAGTGACTCCTGACTTCAACATGCTATTGTGGCAGAAGTGCAGGCTTTCCTCACCTGCCTACCCCTGCACCCAGGACCTCTGGTGACATCCAGAGTGGAAACACCACCATGTTTTTCTCGCTGGTGTAAATCGGCGGAATGGACCTGCGGCTTTTCTTTTCCAGGTATGTGATATTTAGAGCAGCTGGAGGATCCTCATTTCCTCTGCAGAAAGAGCCCAAACTGCTGCGATTTTTCATTGACGGATGTTGAATCCCAGCAGAAACAAAACTACCTTTTTCCAATTTCTGTGTATTGATCCTGTAATAACACATTTCTCAGGGGGCGGGTACAAATCTAACAAGAGAGACAGAAAATGATTTGGGTAGCATCTCAGATTTGTTTCCTCTGCTAAAGGGCACTCTCTTCGCAGGGGTAGTTTATAAAGTTACTCTCCCTGAAACGCATTAGATAAACCTGCAACCTGCACTATAGAATTGTTAGAAGTGAATTAACGCCGTGTTAATGATGCAGAGTGTAAGATTCGGTGACACCTAGTGGAGAAGTTGCATTTAGCATCCATCACCTCACCCTCACCCCTCTCAGCGTCCAGGAGAACGTATGGTAGACTTCAGTTGTCATTAAAACTCAAATGACACTCAGTCGCCTGCGGCTACAGTAAAAACATGGCGGCCCTCGTAGAGGGGACCCACCCCTCATGCAAATATACATTAAATGACTCATTCAAGGGCAGTGGAGATCAAATAAAACATCATCAATTCATGAAAACTTTCAGTATGGAATGATTTGATATTTGAATATTTTATCTCGCACACTCCACCTTTGAATAAAATTCTCTGATCTAAAACTAACACTTACAATTAATCACCTGAGCCCATATTGCACGAGTGTTACTTTTGGATGGCGCGGCTACATGCTAACAAGAAAAAGTCAAACGTGCATTGAAGCACCAGAAGTGGTGTGTGCGGGGCAGGAGGGTGGAAACGAGACATCGTAGAGGTAATTACCAACCTGGGTCTTGCATTCACACCAAATGTCAAGTGGAGCTGTGCCGATTAAAACCAAGGTTGATTAAAGAGTCATCTCACTCAGGTGTGATGAATGCTGATTAAAGACATTGACAAAGTATAATAAAGCTGCTAGCACCCTGGTGTTCGAGGGTTTTTCACCAGTGTGGAGTACTAGTACTCGATTTGCTGTGTGCTGTATGCAGGCTGTGCCCTCATCTGATTGTGCCCCCCACCCCCCAACCTGCCCTCCGAGTCAAATGCATTTCACTCCACGCTGCTTCACATGGACATTTCAAGGACTTTTTGTTTACCACCGATTTCCCCCCCCCCCTTCAATATTGAGAAAGACAGAGCGGGAGAGGGTGGGTGTGTGAGAGGGAGGGAGCCTTAATCTGGGGGGAGGCAGATTTAACTAGTGTTTTCTTTGTGTATTCTTATTGCATTCCACATTTGTTCTTGAAATGGGATTTAGAATGTCAAGGAGGGTGTAAGTAATGCTATAAGTAGAATATTTTCATAATCCCCGAGACTGAGAATCAATGAGCCTGTTTACTCCAAAGCTCCACATGGAAAAAATAAAATCCTGGAAATGGCTTCTGTTACATATCCTCCACACACAGCTACACACACACACACACACACACACACACACACACATCACTGTTCTGGTAGCTTGCCTACTCCACAGAATGATCTCAAAGTCATTAATCCTTGACATTGCATTTTGTTTGGGAACCTTAAACTTAGACTTTGTGCGAGTTTGCTCATTGCACAGCGGTGGGTTAAAAGCCTTTGAGTAATGCTGACACTGTATTCATAGCAGCGGTTGACACCAGGGCTCTCCAGCTCTCAATTCAAGTCCCTCTGTTCCAAATGGAGTCTTTCAAATCAATACGCTTGGCAGCAAACAGAGCTTTATAGACAGTGGAGCCATTTAAAAGGAACTGACCGCCCCGCAGGCAGAAGCTGCCGACGGAGTGAAATGGACGGAAAATGCATGTTTAATAATGAAATTGAGAGCTATTTAACAGAGTGATTCATATTAGAGTTAGATTAGCGCATATGGTGCACCGAGTCACTTCCCTTATACAAATATTGGAACACGAGCCGCACCCCCCCCCCCCCCCCCCCCCCCCACCCCTGTAATTGAATTATTACCCCCCCCCCCCCCCCGCTGTTCCGTCTCTGGATTTGCTGCACATTCATTCACATTAGCCCTGTTTCCGGAATGACAAGCAAATCCCTTTATATACTTAGCCTATATAAGGTTTTACTCTCGCCTTACGTCCGCTCCTTCCCTTTCTTCATTCCATTCCCCAGTCTTCTTTGGAGTGCACCCTCTGGCCTCGCTCTCAGGCCTCTATTTCAATATCTCTGAAATCATAAAAATCCTTCAGCCATGTCCCATTTCTCCAAAGTGAATTTAATTCTGAGGAGACAGCAGATGCGCTGTACATCAGGTAATGATGGATGCGGCTCAGCATGTGAGCAGAATGTGCTGGTTGAGCAAAAACCTCTGGACTAATTATTTTGCCTGCATAAGTAATGGGAACTGACTTTTCTGTGAGTGCATCGACGACAACTGAGTGAGGGGAGAGCGATTAATGCTTGGCCATTTTCTTTTTCCCGGTAAGGAAACCCCTTAAACCGAGACAGTTCTTTTGAATCACTACAAACATATGAAGCAAACACTAATCAGTGTTCATTAATTTTCTATGACTGGAGACAAGCCTGCAAATAATGACCGAGTTCTAACAACACAACCTTGTCAGCAGCACCGAGTGCAGCAGTCAGCGCTTTTAATTTTTAAGCAAAGCTGATTTTTATCATCTAATCACAAAGCAGCATTGTTATGGGCCCTACCTGTTCCAGCAGCAATAGTAAATGTCACTGGGCATTAATCACAATGACAGCAGACAGAGAGGCTGTGCTGTGCCACAGCTGTAAACTGGATGAAGTGTGCTTTGAAGGCCAAATACCGTGGGGGTCAAGCACGTTGACATGAATGTCAAAACAAAGCTGATACAAAGGAGTGGTAAATAACTAGCCATGGCAAAACTGTGAAGTACAAGTCAAGGACGGAGGCCGGGGTCGACGGCAAAACCGAGTGTCAATCTTTACGGGGAGAAAGTTCAGCCTCGGATTCATTGACTGCACTGGTGATGATCAAAACTATGACTTCATTGTCCTTTGAAAGATTATGATACAACACATGTCCACGTGGGCGATATTTTTGCAGGAAATCCAAGAACATAACAACTTGCTGTTGTTAGAGAACTGTGAATACGGAGGACATCCAGGATACTGTGGCTATAAGGAGGCCAATCAGGTCAGGTCACAGTAAAGAAGTCCAGGTTTAGTAGTCCACTCATGGGACCATGAGGTGTCACCAGAAATGTCTCTGGGTCATGTTTTGGGTCGGCCCACTCCCGTATACCCAGAGACCCTCTATCAGAGGACACTTGTGGGTCAACCTGATCAAACCAACCCAAGTGGCTCCATTCAGTGCAAAGAAACCACTCCAAGTTTTTGCTTGATATGTCCTCTGATCTCCAGCAACTCTGCACATACCCTCAGACTTCAGAATGTTCAAAAAGTCTAAACCCAAATATAATCACCATAGTTGAAATTCTACAACAACAAAAAAAATACATACTAAAAGAAAGTAGGGAAGAGAACCACATCACTCAGAAGCATAAATTACCTGTTCATTTTAAACCCAATAACATGCTAAAGACAAAATATTCCAACAAGCAAATCTTCAAAGTCCAATGGACTGAAGAATGCTAAGACCTGTTCACCTGACAAGACCACATACCTAGTGCCCCAATGACACAACACAGAAGAACCAGCCTCAGCAGTCTACCGATACCTCAAGGACAAGGGCTGTTGAAGATGTGAATGCTCATAGTTTGGCCAGAGAAGTCATTTGGATTGAGAGGAGAGTTAAAGAAACCATTTTGTCAACCTGGAGGAACCATCGCTAAACAGAGCCACACCCAAACTCCAGTGTCCACATTCTACCAGAAGACCCTTACATCCACTAAGTGCTGGGTGGGCCAACGATATATCTGCTTTATCTCACGTGGGTGCCGGCACACTGGGGCGAAAACTGAAGAGGCCTCCAGCATAAGAAGCGGAAAGTCTTTAAGGAACCTCACGCAAGTCCAGTTGTCCACTTCGAGTACTACTTCCAAGCTATTGACCTAAAAGATTAATGGGTAGAAGGACAGCTTTGTCCTCGGACTACTTCTAAGGGACTGTGGTAAAATGCCGGATTTTCTGCTGACCTCCCAATATGACACTCCCTGTGGCATTGAGGTGGATTCGCCAAATGGTTCGGTCATTTGAACACAACCCCCAACTCAAGCAAAATTGAGACGCTTCTTATGAAACCAGATTATGACAAAGTTACTAAATGGGCTGTTCTCGCATCAACGATGTGATCCAAGTCAACTGCCAATCAGTCGCGTCATAATACACTATCGTCTGCACACTGAAGTGGTTCATGACACCGACCAATTTGGCAGATGTTTGGGATCTTAACGACACAGGATCCATGGCGAGATGTGTTCTGACCACTGGGCACAGACATCACCTGTCCGATCCAGACCAAAGCCAGTCACACACCATTGGCCGAGGGCAGGACAGGTCACCATCGCCGGGAGTCAGTTCGGGATCAAGGGTTCAAGAAAGACGCCGGTGCGTCAGGGACTACTTGTCACCTGGGACATGTGTGCGTGGGTTTGTGGGTAAGTTTTACCTGCCAGGCGGAGGGATCCTGAGTTGTAGATGGCCTCGTCTCGCAGCTCCCTCACATGCACGGTGACAGTGGAGATGGCGTCGGGCCAAATCTCATCGGACACGCGGACCTGGAATTGATAGGTGCCAGGTGGGGCGTTCTCCTTGATGATCAAGAACCCGGTTCGCTTATTCAGGATGAAGTAACTGAGGGAGAGAGCAAACACACGGAAAAGCACGTCAGTGAAAGTACATTAAAACAACGGAGGTTTTGTTCGCGTCAGATAAGGTTTCTGCATTTAATGAATCCACTCGTGGAAATCTGGCTTAGACAGCCAATACCAGCCCACCAAAAACAACAACCTTTGAAAGAAGCATTCACCAAAAACAAGAATGACCTAAGTCCTTGGTGGTTGCCATTATTGAATTTGCTGCCTCAGGTTCCGACTGGCTACAGTGGCAGGATCTCTACACAACACGGGTCCAAGAGAACGGTACAAACAGAGCTGCAGGGCCCAGCCTCTGCACTACTTCTACTGGCTTGGAGCCTCATGGGGACAGGAAGTTGAATGTTCAGGTCTGACCCTTGGGGTTGTATTCATTTTGCACCGGGCTATGATGAGCGCATCTGCAAAGAACATTACATTTCTGTTGTTCGTCCGTCATATCTTGGCTTTTCTTGACGGTCGTGTCGGGCCTCGATTCTGTGGCTTCACGTCACATTTTACACTGTGCAGACTCACTCCGAACGATGCGATGGCCGAGCCATGTGAGCGTTTGTACTTGTGATATTTACAGTGGGTCTTTATTAGGAGTGCAACCATACGCTAATGTCACGAAACGGTACGGTACGCGATATGGAAGTCACGATAACGATACGATACAATATCATAGCGATGTTGTTTCAAAGGGACGATGTGCGATTTCTCTCTCTCTCTCTCTCTCTCTCTCTCTCTCTCTCTCCCCCGTGTTGACGCGTGACGGGCGCCGGTTGAGACGTTACCAGCGATCGACTGGCACTGCGATCAACGTGCTGGGCATCCCCGGACTAGACAAATCAGATATCGTACTTTTTCACCCCAATGACACGTATTGTCACGTTGTTGTATCGTGATACATCGTGGTACGATATATATCGTTACAGCCCATAGTCTTTTATATACAGTGTAAAGCATTAACACTTACACAAGAGAAGCCATCAAGACATTAAGACTATTTCCTGGAAGGGGTTGAGATACATCTACCCGTAACACGTCTGATAATCTATCTCTTCACTGCTTCCTCCTCTGCAGTGCTGAATCGACTGCGCAATGAATGAGTCTGCCTCATTGCTTCATTTCAAAGTATTCAGATGTATCCTTAGCACTATTATAACTAACTGTTTTACTTAAATTATGCTTTATGTTAATTGCAAAGACGCCATGGTTCAATTTGTGAGATGTTGATCTTGAAAAAAAAAGTTATACTAACAATTCCATCAGTGTATCATCACCTCCATGACAAATAGCTGTTTTTTATAGTGTATTCACGTTTTGGATGCCCGTCCTTTCCACAGAGGCAGCCATGTTTTTAAAGTGCCTAAGAGTTTAATAATAGCTGAAGGTTATTGGTTCTCCTACATGGTCGAAAAGGTCGGATGAGGTAAGCGTGACTTCACAGGTAGATATCACGAAATCACGAATGCACCATTTAATTAATAAATGATCATCAAACGGCATGATGAAAAACCCACATTGTGAAGGTGAATATGCTGATAAAAAGTAAAGCAAAACTGGGATAAAACGGATAGAATATGACTATTACCTGCTTCCAGGCTCGAATTGATGCTGGTGAGCTGACAGATGACTGAGTAACTGGAATAAATCTCCCTCAGTCATGTGTTTCACTCCTCATCTCACTTTGTGTTTCAGTGTTTTCGACTGTAAACCAGTTCTCCAGTGAGTGAGCAGAGACTATACATTAGGGAGGGAGGCTAAATGAGACTAAATAACGAGCACAAAGACGTGTGAGGAAGCGGTTTCACTTGCCTTCTCCCCTTGTACACTAAACGAGCTCATTCCAGTTTAATTAGTGAGGAAATACAAGGCCGAGTGCCAGCAAATCAAATAATAAACCACTTACAGACACAAAGACATGAACACATTAACATGGTGCATGCTTTGCTGTGTAAATTATGCCTTACACCTCTCTCACTTAATGGCAGGTGTCAAACGACTTGAAAAAAAGAACAAAATACTTAACATGCCGAGTAAAGCTATGAATAATTGATCATATGGAACTTCGCAATCTGTGCTATGGTGCATTCTCAGGTCAGCTGTTCCAGTTACTGACCACAAACACAAACAAACGTTCAATATAAGCTGCTCTGCTAGATGAACTGATGCAGTGTGTCTGACCCTGCTCCGTCTGTGCGCTGCACTGTGGCAGTTACATCGCTGGACCAGACTGGACCTATTGATCCAAGGCATCCAGAACTCAGCAGCTAACTCTTAGGTACTTATACACCGAACAAAAGCTGCAGTGCTCGATTAGATGGTCAAATTAGAATATGTAAATTGAACTAAGCAAGCAAATACGAACAGGATTCGCAATGTGAGACCTCTGGGGGAGAGAGAGAGAGGGGTAGGTGGGGTGGGGTCATAAAATGTTAATGCTGTATATCACACCCAGTTCTCCACAGGGCGGAACCATGACTTTGATAGTGACAGAAGACAAAATGTGTCATTGTGAGTGAGGCTCCGTGTGGAGGATGGAGGCCAAGGTGTGGTGGCGCTGGAGTGTCACCCTATGTTTCCTCTGATTTTGGGGCATGGGTGCGAGTGTCTTTGTGTGTGTGGGCAAATACATGTCAAACGTTATTCTTTTAGCATGCGGAACCCTCAAGGAGAGCATTCCCTGAGTCCCGAAGAACAACAACAACAAGGTGTAGGATGAGGAAATGTATTATCAGAAAATGTAAATTGGACAGAATGGTGAGGTGAGGGGGGGGGGGGAAGCATGGTAACCAGATATAAGAGAATTGAAAAAGACAATATAAGGCTGATTTAACAAAAGGGGGGTGGTTTCTTCCCTTTACTTGATTCAGAGCATGCTCCCTTTTTGAAGGCATTACTTCTTCATTTCACACTCGCATCTTGTTGCCCTCTCGATACAATCGTCCCTGCTCATGTGTACATTTGCTCTGCTCCCGTCGCAGAGTGTCAGGTTCAGGCTGCCTCTGCACACACAGTTAAATCATACTCCCGGACGTCTGCTCCGACTCCTGGACCTCTCTGCAAAACCATATTTCCAGAATGACAGAGAGAAGCATTTAACTGGCAACAACAACAACAACATTTAAAACCAGACAAATGCCATCTGATCAGCGAAAGCTCAACAGCAACACCATCCTGATTCAGCTTAGACATATCTGAGTATTAAATATTATTTTCTGAAGAAAGAGTCAAACACTAATAGTCACTGTCGATCACTGGGTCCCAGGGAAAGGTAAAGACAGGATTTAGATCCACTTCAGGACCATTCCAATCGAAATTCCTTTCACACAGGCACCAGACCCTCGAGATCCACCAGACTGTCTCTGGAGGCAGCGCATGTGAATGCAAATGACCAAAGTCAGAACCTTCAGAGTTTCTGCCTATTTTCTCCCGCTGCTGCTTCCCAGTATCATTCCCGCAAAAAGCTCTGGAGCAGTTCGGTGTTTGAATGCAACGCGAGATCCTACGAGGGATTTGATCGAGCGGATGTTTTTTATATCCCACCTGAAGGCAAAGTATGCCAAGTCCAGATGTAGGAAATGAACCAGGGATTAAAAGGTGCAAAAGTGTGTACGATTTGGTGACATCTAGTGGTGAGGTTGCATGTATCCATCACCTCAACTTCACACTTCTGGGCATGCGGGAGAACCTGCGATAGACTTCCGTTGTGATTAAAACTCAAAAGACGTTTAGTCTGTACATAAATGGGCTCATTGCAGGGTTATGAGGGGTACAAAATAAAGTTAGTTGATTATAAATGCATTAAAGGGAAAGTG
>JAFBJT010005535.1:0-19360 GCA_016785325.1 Chascanopsetta lugubris
CACACACACAAGATATACACACAAAAAGAGTCAAAGAGATGAATTGCACATTAACCAGTGATAGTATAACTGTACCAACTCAGATTTGTATTAGTGATACAGTAGTAATCTAGTGGTAGCTGTAATAATAGTACCGTAGTAATAATGATAATCATAATAACAAAAGAAAATGTATCAAGTAGTAGTATAGTAATCGTCAAAATAGTACTAATGACAGTTATTATCATAATAATGATAATGATGATAATACTACTACTACTACTACTACAAACAGTAATAATAATAATACCAATGGTTCAATCAAAAGGACCTAATATATATATTTTATATATTATTATTATCCCCCTATATATTATTTATAGCGCAGTCATAACTAAAACTAGTAGTTGTATATAAAAATAAAACAGTCATGATCTGAAACTGAAGCTATGAAGAAAGCATACAAATGTGTGTAGAACCACCACACACTAAAAAATAAGTGGGACCCATCCTTCATTTCTCACCTGAGGCGTTGTACTCTCGGATCTCAACATAGTCGGTAGAACATCCTGCGGTGGCCTGCAGGCTGAAGTTCCCATAGCTGAGGGTGAGGTAGTGCCCTGTGGGTCCCTCTATGTACCACTCACAGCTGGAGCCGTCGGGATAGTTGGACCCTGGGAATCCAGGGCTATAAACGCTACCCCTCTGACCTCTGTAGGTACCCCCACATGTGGCTGTGTGGGATTTGAGATGAAAAAAAATGAGTGTTTGACTTTTCCTTTAAGCCAACAAAACAACTTTATTTGCAAAATGTATTTCCCATATTCCACTGTTTAAATCAGTGGCTCTCAACTGGTCTGGGTTTGGCACTCATTATCACCCCTTAATGAAGAGACGCGACCCAATTCATGGAAAAATACTGGAATGTATTTAATGAAAAGAAGATGCAGATTGAGCTTGAGATAGTAACACAAAAACTAATTTAAAGGTGCAATGTGTAAGATTTTGGTAATTTTTGTCACTTCTAGAATGAATTCAAAACAATTACATACTAACATTTTCATGAATTTACAACCACATAAATGTTTCATTTTCCCCATTACCCTCTAATGAGCTCATTAATGTAAATTTACATGAGGAGCGCGTCCTCTCCAACTGACATGTTTTTACAGTACTAAAAGCGTACTAATCTCCTGAATTTTATTGACAACTGAACCATACCATAGGTTCTCCTGCATGCTCAGAAGAGTGAGGGTAAGGTAATGGATACAATATGCAACTTTGCCTCTAGAGGTCGCCAAATCGTACACACGTTGCACCTTTAATGATGAACAAATATGGCCAGGAGGTAGCGATGCTAGAGAGGGAAATATTTCCTTTTACACTCAATTAGTTACACTCTAATGTAGTCAGTGTTGTAACAAACTTTGCAGGTTTTCTTCTATCTGTGAAATAGCGGGTACAGGTACATCATCGCCACCTGCTGTTTAGGAGTGTGATTAGATAACACTCTGATGTATTTTTTTTAATCCTGCTTAAATCCTCTCAAAATAAAAGCATAAGGTTGTCTTTTAACTTTTTCTCTGTCAAAGACCTGCAACCCACTGATAACAAGTCCGCGACCCACTTTAGGGTTGCAAGCCACCAGTGGAGAACCACTGGTTTAAATCAATTTAAGGTTTCTGTTGGTGAACCTGTAATTAACTAAAGGCCAGATGTTAAAAATTCAAATTGATATTGACGGAGCAAAGGGATGTTGGGGGGTGAAATAACTGTGGCATCGTTACCCTTGGAATACTTTGCCTTGAAGCCCTTATGTGTGACGCTGGTGTCAGTTCGAAACCTGAGCAGCATGGAGGAACCTCTCGAATGCTGAGTAGATGGTTGAGTGTTGCCACAGAGACGAGAAATTAAATCGGCGTTGGTTGTCGAGCCATCGCGGACTTCCAGGTAGTCGTATATACATCTGAAATAAACATTTTCTGGGTGAGGCTGAGAACGTTTTTGACAACCCCGTCACTTCTGCAGTTTCTTCCATCCCTTGCTATAATATTTGACTGTCCAGAGAAAATTATTGAGACATCAGATCCTTTGGGATGCTCCTGGTTGCTTACACTTCATTCATTGCTCTGACCATAAAAAGATGAGATGATACTGCCAAAGAAAAAAATTAGAAAGCATTCAGCTCATATATAAATATAGCTAAGTGGGTAAAGAAAGGAGAGATACTTTACTGGGGTGTTGGCTCGATATAGAATTCCTCTTCAAAGTCGATTTGAACAGCTTCTCCATTTGGCACAGTGACGACCCAGACACAGTCAATATTCTGTGGATAGTTCTGAGGATAGTTGGGTGAAGTGATGTAGCCAGGGGGGTCATTGTCATTCAGCTCAACAAAGCCTCCACAAGCTATAAGAAAGGGAAAGAGCATGTTTTTATGTATTTCCATTAAAATACAAATATATTTAATCAGTAAACCAGTGAGATTAATTGCCTATAGTGCTAATTGGATTGGTGCATTGGCACTGAAAACAATTCATTAAATACACAGTACATTTTCTTTATCATCCAAATCATTTTGATGGAAAACTTACTTAGGACAGGGAAAATGGTGTGATTTTCACTATCTACTGTTCAGTTGTTGCAAAACCTGTACGCTCAGTACATAGTATGTGAGATTTGGTGCCATCTAGAGGTGAAGTTGCATGTTGTATCCATCACCTCACCCTTCTAAGCATGGAGGAGAACATATGGCAGACTTCAGTTGTCATTAGAACTCAAAAGATGTTTAGTGAGTCCACTCTGGGATACTGTAAAAACATGGCGGCTCGTGCAGAGAGGACCCACTCCTCATGTAAATATATATTAATGGGCTCATTTAAGGGTAATAAAAAAAATAAAACATTTTGGTGATTATAAATGCATGACAGTATGAAATAGTTTTGTAATATTTTTAAAAGAGATAAAAAAAGACTGAAATCTCACACATTGCACCTTTAATGAAGAGCTGCGACCCAAACCTGGGAAAAAGTTCAGCTTCTCAAATTAATTTAATGAAAAGATGGTGTTGTTCGTACTAGATATGTGATATTCATATGAGATAGTACAGAATATCCCACCAAAATAACAAGTTTAAAGATAAACAAAAATAACCAGAAGATGACAACGCTAGAGAGGTAAATATTCGCTTTTACACTCAGCAAGCTACTCAGTGTCGTACTTGCATTTTCGGCCAGTTAGCGTATTGAAGCAATGTTTACGCATTTTCTTGAGCTCCACTCAAGAGATTGACAGGCGTAATCTTTCCTAACAAGAAAACCACTGTTGCTCCAAGAGCCATTAGATTTTGCAAATAGGGCTGTATCTATGAGCACACAAAAACATTTTACATGTGTGTAAGATTTCAGACATTTTCTGTCACTTCTAAAAATATCACAAAACAATTTTACACAACATTTTCATGAATTTATAATTGCGTAAGTATGTTTTTTTTTTCAATTACCTTTGGTGAAAGATTCATCCTGTGGATGCGCTAGGACACATCGTCAGTGATGTAACCTGGGGTCATTGGTTGTTTCTGGTCATTATTTCAACATTATACACCCTCACCCAGGTGACGCGACCGTTGATCAGACCCTGGCCTGTGTCCCAAAAGGATTTGTCCACAGCTCTGCCCTCTTAATCCGTAGCTACTTTTTGGCTTTCTCTGCGGCTTCAGCTGTGGACCTGATAGCCTGTGTTCTGGACACCATGAACTCTCCCGTGAGGCTGCTAAATGGAAACTGCAGGGTGTTACTGGTGCCATACAGGGTGGAGCTGCACAGGCTGCGTGGTAGACCGAGCCATCTATGTAGGCAGCTGCTGTTATTTCCCTCCATGGCCTCAACTGTTGTTATGGGTACTGTATACACCAGCAGAGGCCACAGGATCCGGGGCAAGATGGAATCCAGGCCTTGAACCTCCCTTGCAGACCTGATTTGTCAACTTGACTCAGCCAGTCCTCAAGCTATTTACTAGTTTTCTGGATGTAAGTAGAATCTTTGAGGCTGCAATCAAAGGGCTTTCTGAGGCTCTTGATTGGCTGTTCTGTATGGATGGTGTGGTGGCTCCAGACAGTGAGAAGTGGAACTCGTCCATGACTTTCCCCCCCATGAGCACTGAAGACCTTGATTTTGCCAGGTTTAAGCTCATCCTTGTCCAGGTGATGAGCTCCTCTAGGCCTTGGAGGATTCACCTCCTGACTGGAACGGATGTGGTGGTGACAGTAAGGTCATCCATAAAGGCTCTTATTGTGGGCTGGCATACCCATGATTTTGTCAGGGGACCCCTGCACCCCACCTCTGCTGACTTGACTATCATGTTCATGGCAAGGGCACAAAGGATGACTGAGATGGTCCAGCCTGTTATCATGCCTTTCTCAAGCTGATACCAGTCCGATGTTCCTGATCCAGCAATGACCCTTAGCCTAAAACTTTGGTAATGATGATGAAGGTCTGTGACTTTACTTCTCCTTGGAGATCCACACACCCTCTGCACATGCCCACTGGTCAGCAACTTTTCCCCTGCACCAGATCACCCTCAAGAGCTTCCAAAGGTGCCGAAGGAGTTGCGAACAGCACTTGTATATGGTGTAGGGAACATCACTAGGGCCTGGGGCTGAAGCTTCTTCTGATTCCCTTCACGACCTCCTGAATCTCTGTCCAACTGGGCTCCTTTATTGAAAAGTCCACTATTGGCAGGTGTGGACTTTCTGTGGTCTGAGCTCCTGCTCTCTCTCTGGGTCGCTCAGGGTGTTGTTTAGGAAGGAGTTTGCGTCCTCAGTTGAGCACATGAGGTTGCCGCTGCGCTTGTCTCCCGTCAGCCTATTGGTGAAGGTGAAAGGGCTGGTGATGAAAGCCGTGCGCTTTCTTGCTCTTTCCTTCCCCCACCTCCAGTGCCAATCTGCATGGTGCAGCGTCATGAGCTTTTCCCTCTGGCTTTTGTGAAGCTCAACAAGGGGTTGTTTCTCTTCTTCCCTGGCCACCTTGTGCTGTTTTCTGAGGCTTCGAAGTTCTTGGCACAGTTTGTGAATCTGGGTGGCTCTACGATTCATGGTGTAGTTTGTCTTGATGTTCCTGCTCTCAACATGGCCAAACCTCTAGGTTGCATTACTAACTATGATCGCTGTCATGGTCTCAAGCCACTGGTCCACCTCCCCCTTGGCTGCGGTTTCCAAGATCTGGCTCACGTCTCAAATGAACCCATTAATGTATATTTATGTGAGGAAGGGGTCCTCTTTATGGGGCTGCCATGTTTTTACAGAAGTAAAAGTGAACGTACTAAACATCTTTTGCATCATAGGTTATCCTGCATCCTCAGAGGAGTGAGGGTGAGGTGATGGATACAACATGCAACTTTGTATCTAGATATCTAGATATCTAGTCTCCAACTCTTACACACCGCACCCTAAAACTACAGTGAGGACTGGGCTAATGGATCCAGAACTCTCGTATTTTAAATTTAAGCATTGGATGGAATGCAGCTCAGAACAGTATACATCGCTGGAAACAGTTCTATTCTATCTAAAATGTTTTATGATATAATTTTTGAAGAGCAAGTAAGAAAACTGTACCCAGACTGTGAGCCTCGAAGATCAGCTTAAAGCCACTGGCCTCATTGTTGGCATCAGACCGAAATTGAATAAAGAGGTGGTTGTCAGTCGTCTGTACATGGGATGGGGGACTTGTACCACAGAGACGTTGGCCCAGTAATGGAGACAAATGATCCGGACCATTCCTTAACTGTGGAGACAACAGTATGATTAACATACAAACATGGTTTCAAAAAGTCATTTCACTGAAGTAGCAAATAATCTGCAAAATTAAAACACTAGCAGAGTTTGTTTGATTAGACCAAAGAGGAATTTGCTAATGAGACCTTTCCCTTGGTCTGGCCCTGATTATGACCATAGACTGTATATAAAGATGGATGTAGAGTCCGTTACTTCATCTGTTGGTTTCTGGAGAGTGCTTTTGAAGCAAATTGTGGGAAAGTCTCTTGTCGCCATCTTGCGGAATCTTAACTTCTACTAGTTCCCGTTTCATTAAAACAACGGGCATCGAGGCGGAACACACAGAGAGCACCATGGTGCCGTTGCCTCATCCGCTGTATGTGCCAGGTCGGCCCAGCTGTCAGTCAAGAAGCCATGCCCTCAAATATGTGCAATTTCAAATGGCGATAAAATAAACATAAGCGAGTTACAAAAAAATTCACCACCGTTACAGTTGTCACAGGTAAACATGTGACTGTTTGAAACTAAAACCTAAGTTTGTTCCAGACTTTAAACATGTTTCAGTCACCTCTAAAGTTGATCATTTTAACATGGGAGTCTATGGCCACCCTATGAATTGCAAGTTTTTTCACTTCCTATTGTGCTTCATCGACTGCACCAGAGGTTGCCCCTCAGTTATGACTGGTCTTAATAATATACTCTTTTAGAACACAAAATAATTTCAAAACATTATGTACATGACATGTATACAAAATGGACAGCACATCCCCAAATCCTTCCACAATCAAGAAATTAATCTAAATTATCCTGATTGTAAAAGTTTGTCATTTGTAGCCAGAAGTCACCATGAGAAAAGGTAGTGGTATTGAGGTCTTACAACACATTATAATTATCAAAGGTAAGCCAGTCTCAGCTGTTGATATCCCTTCATTAAGCCCCAGACAAGCATTAACCCTCAGGCATCACTTTAATTTACTACCCTAATCAGTCATGTCATCTTCAACTGCTTCTCCAGTAATCCAGGTCATGGGGTGTTTCTTCCAGTGCGCATATGGCCATTCTGAGTATCAGTGGGGCCTGAGTAGAATACGAACCAGTGACCTTTGGTTCCAAAGGTGACTGCTCTAACCACTGAGCCACTGCCGCCCCTTTCCTAATCAGTCATTGAGGACATGTCCGCTTCCAAAGATCTTCTATAAAAACTTATCAAAGTAATGTTTTTTGTACGATTTTTGGATTCATGTTTGAAACAACTTCAGCCCTGTTTAAAACTATCAAACTTTCTTCTTCATAAAAAACTACTGTGACAGCAAGTAATAAAACTGGCATTTAAAGGTTTAAAATCCTCAAAATGATTGAATGCTTGGTAGGTTTGATTAGGGCTGAAATTGTTTCGGACATTTATGGAAAAAAGTAGAAAAGAATATGAATCTGTTAAGTTTTCATAGCAGTTAATGACTTTAATGACTCAAGAGGGTAGTACAATTGTTTCACGGTGTTCTGGTTGTGTATGAGAAAAATATATTTTGAATTTCAAAATTTGCCCTGAGAGAGACCATAATACAAAGAAATCTGCCATTGGCACTAACACAGGCAAAATGATAGCCAGATAACAAGATGAAATCTGCTCATTTGGACAAAAATGTCCATGATGCATGAGGTTTAATCTGTATTTGATAACAGCTGGGAGTTATACATGTTTCGTTATCACTTGACGTTGGAGCCACTAGCTCAAACAGAAACTACTTCAGCTTTTTATGAATAAAGTGAATACATTGTTGCCAAAAATATGTTACCTCAAGGTAGTCTCCTGAGCTGCACGCAGTTCCATAGCCTTGGATTTGAAAGAGGCTCTCGAAGGAAACAGAGACCCTGAAGCCAGGTGTCACCATCACATGCCAGCTACAGTCCAGACCGGGCATATAGTTCTGGGGGTAGTGTGGACTGCTCACCACACCTCTATCTACATGCAAAAGACCACCGCAACCTGAAAATAGACAAAAGTATTATATTACATGTGTTGTATCCATTACCTTGCCCTTACCCTTCTGAGCATGCAGGTAAATATATAGATATATAGGGAGACTTCAACTGTCAAAAAACTCAGAAGATGTTTAACATGTTCACTCTGAGCTACTGTAAAAACATGGTGGCCCCTGTAGAGAGGACCCGCTCCACATGTAATATGGAAACTTAATGCTATTAATGGGCTCATTTAGGGGTAACAGAAAAAATAAAACATTTAGGTTATTATACATTCATGAAAATGTCAGTATATAATTGTTTTGTAATATTTTTAGAAGTGACAACAATCTTACACACTGCACCTTTAATGCATATGTTGGCGGTAAATACTGTATATGGTGAGATGGTATGGTGATCTGTGTCTGAGTGCATGTATATGTATTTACAATACATTACGGCCTGTAACATTAGTGGTCAAGGAGTATAAAGCAAGACAGGCCTTGATGCTGTGAGACAGCAAGGACGAAAGAGTGCGCCAAGCAGGCATTGTGGTCAGGACGGGCTGCAAGTGGTCAGCCAGCAGAGCATTGACAGAGGTGGAACATCAACTACATGATGCTGATATTGTTGGGACAGTAGCCCAGGGCAGGCTTGGACTGGGTTGCTCAACCAGAACAGGCTGGAAAAAAGCTGACCCAAAGGAACAACGAAGAATGGTGCAGAGAGAGATCCGGAAGGCTGAGGAGGAAACCAGCATGTCAAAGCCGTAGCCATGAAAATATTATATTAGAGACTTCACTATTTAGGATAAATAATGATATTCTCATGGCCTCTGAAAAAGGATTTGTTTCTATACTGGTCCTGCTGGATCTCAGTACAGTATTTGATATCATAGATCATGAGATCCTACTGCATAGATGTCGAGATTAGAGGAGCGGCACTTATCTCGTTTAAATCCTACTTATCAGACAGATTTCAGTTTGTTAATAAACATGAGGAATCCTCCATACGCACTAAAGTTAACTGTGGAGTTCCACAAGGTTCCGTACTCGGTCCAATTCTTTTTACTCTATACAACATTATCAGAAAACATGATGTAAATTTCCACTGCTATTCAGATGACACCCAGCTGTACCTATCCGCAAGGCCTGATGACCCAAACCATTCGATTAAACTCCAGGATTGTCTAAAAGAGATACAGGTATCAATGACCCAGAACTTTCTTGACACAGAAAAAATTGAGGTCATAGTCTTAGGGCTGAAATGCCTTCGTTCACCACTGTTAAATCAGGCAATAACCCTAGATGGCAATAGCCTAGTCCCCTGCTCTACTGTGAGGAACCTGGGAGTTTTATTTGACCAGGATTGATCATTTAACCAATACATCAAACAGATGAACAACCGTCTATCACCTGCACAATAGTAAGACAATCAGAAATATCCTATCTTGACGAAAACGAATCAATGCCTTTAGAACTTCTAGGCTGGATTACTATAACTCTTTAATGTCAGGATGTCCCAGTAGGTCCCTGAAAAGCCTCCAGCTGGTCCAGAATGCTGCAGCTCACATGCTGACTGGAACCAGAAGACGAGATCATATAACTCCCATAACTTACACTGGCTCCCGGTAAAAAAGTAGAATAGATTTTAAAATCCTAATTCTTACCTACAAGGACCTACATAATCAAGCCCTGTCTAACATTAGAAAACTTATCACTCCCTACCATCCAAATATATCACTCCGCTCTCTAAGTTCAGGCCTACTGGTTGTTCCCAGAATTAATGAACGCAGAACAGGTGGTAGAACCTTTAGCTACCAATCTCCTCGCCTGTGGAACCAGCTCCCACTCTCAGTTCAGGAGTCCAATTCTGTCTCTACCTTTAAGGTGAGACTCAAAACTTTGAGATACTTTATAGTCAAAACTTGATCAGGCGAGACGAGTTGAATAGTCCACACTAAGCTACTATAGGCCTAGAATGCTGGGGGGAATTTCACATGATGCACTTAGAATGAGCACACAGACTGAGCATTCTCGTCCTCAATTTCAAATTTGTACCACAAACCCTATGTCCCCCCTACTACATTTAACTTATAATACCACATGCACCACATGTTAAACGATCTTCTGTATCCTCTGTTTTTCTAGCTATGCTGCTGTTGGTGAACGGGACGAAGCCAAGATGGTGTCGAGGACACCAGCACCCGAAGTCTCAAGCCATGACCGATCTGGCGGTGGGTCCTGAATGTGTGGGTTAGCTGTGATGAACCCTGAGATCAAAATGGACCTAAATCAAGACGGACTTGAACATTTAATCATTTACATTTATGATGTATGTACTGTTATTGAACATTCTATGTAACATCTATTGCATGTCTGTCCATCCTGGGAGTGGATCCCTCACTTGTGACTCTCCCTAAGCTTTCTACCTTTTCTTTTTTTTCTGTCAAAAGAGTTTTTTTCCCCAGTAGTTTTTCCTTACCCTTGCTGAGGGTTGAAGGACAGAGGATGTTACCCGCCCTGTGAGACAACTATCATTTGTAAATGTGGGCTATATAAATAAAATTTGATTTGATTTGAACATGCAATAGATGTCATCAAATCGTACACACAGCGCCTTTGATGTGAAGGTTGTATAACAGTTAATATCTCTCTCTCTCTCTCTCTTACCCCCATTCTTTTCCTCACCCTCTCCTTTGTTACCCACTTTATCTGCTCACTAAAGCCTCACTTTAACATGGACTATGTCAATGTCACTGATACTACCTGTAGAGAGCCTGTGTTAGGTTAAACTGCTGCTTACTAGTACAGTTTATCAGAGTACCCACTGGCTGATGTTTACAAATTTGCTTCTGGTGCTTGACCTTTGGAGTAGGAGGCGTTAAAGCCCCGCCCGCTGACACTGCTGTCTGAGGAAAAGTGGATGAACATGACGTCTCCTGTAGAGTGGAGAGGACCTGGGGGCTCCCGGCCACACACATTAGCCAGGACCGGGGACAGAGCAGACGCACCTAAACACAAACACAAGACCACAGTCATATGATTCTTTCAATCTACTAAGATACTTAATTCCTGTTTTGCACAGTGTCACCTCTCAACATTAAGATCATTTACCGTCTCTGATAACAACGCTATCAAAGTAGCAATTAGGATAGTCCTCCACATCCACAGACAGGATATTGAGCTCAATGGAGGAATCTGGAGAACGTATTAACCATGTGCACTCCTGGTTCAAAGGGTACTCTTCAGGCCAACCGGGAGAATAGAAGAAGCCAGGAACATCCCCTGCAATCAGCATTCCACCACATGCACCTGATACACACAGACGCATACAGAAATGGTTGACTCAAATAAAATACAGTACACATAATACTCACTTCTTGAACATTAGAATTGGAGTGACTTGACAAGGTACTCCACTTTCCACAATGACACCCACTCACTTAAAGGTGCATTGTGTAAGATTTGGTGACATCTAGAGGTGAAGATGCATGTTGTATCCATCACTTCACCCTCACCCTTCTGAGAATGTAGGAGAACCTTTGGTAGATCCCAGTTCTCACTAAAACTGAGAAGATGTTTGATAACTCCACTCTGAGTTACTGTAAAAACATGGCGACCCCCGTACTAAGGACCCACTCCTCATGTAAATATAATTTACTTAATCAAATAGAATATATAATATAATATTAATGGGTTTGTTTACGGATAATTGAGTATTGATAAAACATTAAGGCATTAAGGGATCTGTAGGTGAGGAGGAGGGTTTTGGAAGTAATACAGAATTTGACCAGGAGCCAGTGGAGGTGGATTAGGGTGGGGGTGATGTGCTGCCTGGGTTTGGTGTGCGTGAGAATCCTAGCAGCTGAGTTCTAAACATACTGGAGCCTGTCCAGGGCTTTGCTAGGTACCCCGGACAGAACTCCATTGCAGTAGTCCAGACGGGGGGTGATGAAGACGTGGATCAGGGTCTCTGCCATGGAGTCAGACAGTGATGGCCAGAGTCTGCTGATGTTTTTGAGGTGGTAGAAGGCAGTATTTGTGGACCCAACATGTTGATATAATTGTCAAAGTGAAGTGAAGAACATTCTAGACATCCAGGTGAAGTTATGCGAAAAAAAGATTCCAAACCAGCGCATGGTGAACAATTCTTTCTGTTAAATATAAGGGCAAAATCAAAGATATGCAAAAACTGACGTAAAAGGCACAGACATAAAGGGGAATATTCAAATACCACTTGAAATGTGTTTTATGGAAAATATCTTTGTTTTTTGTTTTTTCTTTCATTATAGACGATGGGATCTATGTAAACAAGTTATTATTAAGGTTAAAATCTCAAAAATATGCATGAAGTTTGATATCTATATTTCAAGCTGCAGTAGTTCTAGTTCTATCGATATATGACAGTCGTTTTTGGGAAGAGGCAAGTTTTGTCCCAAGGGTCGAGTACATTTTTTTTAAAGGAACTGTTTAGGGTTAATTATTGCATCGTGGGGGTCATAGATGATGGAAAAGATCTCATAAAACAAGCACAAAGCACAAAATCACTGACAAGCAAAATAAATAACATGTCTTGTCGGCATGTCTGACCTGGTGGGACAGTGGGTGGTGGTCCGGAGTCTTGGACTGCAGTCCATTCAACAAGGAAGCCCCGACCTCCAGTCACAGAATCTGATTTGAACAGTAGTGTGACAGTGCTGCCAGAACTCCTCACTGGTGGGGGCAGACCCAAACCACAGACGGTTCCGATGGGATAGTGATGGACACTGGGGCCATCAAAGATCTGCGGACAAGCAAGGATTGAGAGCAGAATGGATAATGTAGCATCGTGTCTATGAACACTTTCTTCAGCTGTCATGAACCCCAAGTTCTCTCTCTAATACCTTCTGTAAACTCATGACTGTTATTTCTGTTATTGAGTGTTTACAGTTAAAGGTGCAGTGTGAAAGATCTAGAGGTGAAGTTGCATGTTGTATCAATCACCTCACCCTCACTCTTCTGAGCATGTAGGAGAACCTATGGCAGACTTCAGTTGTCATTAAAACTCACAAAATGTTAGGTTTGTCCATTCAGGGCTACTGTAAAAATCTGGCGGCCCCCACAGAATATACATAAATGGGATCATCTAAGGGTTGTGGGATGATTTAAAAATTAAAGAAACATTTAGGTGATTACAATTCTATGAAGATGTCAGGAGGTCATTTTTCTAGAATATTTTCAGAAGTGACAAAAATGACAAATACACATTGCAACTTTAGAGGACCAACAGTTTAGGTGAAGTTGTTGCATCATGAACTACAGTTAGAAGATGAAGCGTGGCTTTAGCATGGCTGTGACATAGCCATGTCGGAAATTGATTCTGAATTTAAAATTCCCTCGTTTTATTTTCATGAATATTCTATTTAATCTTTAAAGGCACAGTGTGTAAGATTTGATGACTGGTGAAGTTGCACCCTTCCCAGCCTTGAGCATGCAGGAGAACCTACAGTAGCTCTCAGTTGTCATCAAAGCTCAAAAGATGTTTAGTATTTCCAATCTGGGCTTTTGTAAAAACATGATGGCGGGCCTGCTGCTGATGTAAATATACATTAAAGGTCTCAATTTAGGGTAATGTCAAAAGCAAGTCATAGAATGAGGTGATATACATTCATAAAAATGGTTGTATATATTGTATATAATTGTTTTGTAATTCCATTTACACAGATGGAAGTGACAAAAATTGACCAAAATATTACACACACTACCTTTCGTTGACTAAAAATATTCGGAATCGGTATCAACAGCATTTTCAACAAATACATCTGCTCATTTATAAACAGCAGCTCTAAAAGTTCAACCATATTCAGGCCACGTCCACACAGAGACAAGGATGATTTTTTTCAAATTTGTTTTGAAAAAAATGTCCATCTACACGGCATGCATGAGAACAACTGAGAGACTCCAGGCCCGAGAAGCACTGTAAAACTGCCACAGAAATACTTTGTAACGCAGATGAGATGACGCCACCATGAGCTGACCCACAGCTCCATGTGTGTTCCGCCTCTTTTCCCATTTTTGAATAAACCAGGAACCAGTTAGGATTCGGCAAGATGGCTACGGGGGACTCGACTACAATTTGCCACAAAACCACCCAACAGAAACCAACGGCTGAGGTCACGGATGCTACGTCCATCTTTATATACAGTCTATGGTTAGCGCATGCAGGGGAAGGGAGAGAGGTGTGAGAGACGCGTACTCTGTCGTCTAGACGGATATGATAACATGCCGTCTTGAGACTTGAGAGCCGGTCTCAAACAGTGTCGTCTTCGCACCTTGAATTTGCCTTTCCTGTGTGTACCTACATTCGATAAAATACTTTGATGGATTCACCAAATGCGTCTCTGTGAGGACAGGGCCTCAGTAGGACAGGTCCCTTCACTTGTGATTCACAGATTTTACACATAATTCCCTTCAGTGAAACCCACTGGCAATAGGACAAATTGGTTAATCTGATTACTCTGTTTACGTAATCTTACCTTGAGGTGGTCATAGTAGCAGTCGTATAGGTCCTCGATGTCAATGTCCAAGAAACGGATCTCAACGTAGCTGTCCGCCTCCACAGTTATGGTCCAGTGATACTCAGCGTTATTCGGGTATGTTCTGGGATACAGTGGAGACGCTATCTCACCAAATTCTCCCACTACCTCATTACCATACACTGAAAAACAATTGGGGAAATGAAGAGTTACATATTTACTCCCTCTCTCATTAAATTTAATGTCCATACACATTGCCAGCACTGCCACCAAGGGCTATTGGGGTTTCAGTTGATTACCAAAGGACACTTTCTAATTTGAAACAAGAAAGCCGAGGATAAAACAACGAATGATAAATGCTATCTATATCTTGACCCATTGAAACAGCAACATGTCTTGATGGTATATGAATCATCTCTCAATTTTTTAAACAGCAGTAGACTACAACTAAAATTTCATGTCATGTCATCTTCTACCGCTTTTTCCAGTATTCTGGGTCGTGGGGTATTTCTACCATACGGCCATTGGGGGTATCAGTGTCAGGGTCAATGACCTGCAGCAGGGTCCAACTGAAACTCGAACCAGTAACCTTAAAATGCAGCTACTTGTGTGTAAAAGGGAATGTCTTCCTCTCTCGCGTCGCCGCCTGATGGTAATTTCTGTTCATCACTAAACTTCTTGGTTTTTGTTGGTATGTTGTGATATTCTGAACCATCTCTTCATTAAATAGATTTGAGAAGTTGGCAATAATATGCATTTTTGGGTCGCGGCTTGTCATCAAGAGATGATGGTGGATCCCAAACCTAGACAGGTTGAGAATCCCTGGAATTGTGGAACCGTTTTTTAAACTGCTTAATAGGTCACAACCTGGTGTTGTGTAATTATTTGTTGCTGCTATATTGCAAAACATTTATTTGTTTAAGTGTAGTGACTCTGCCATTCTGTGTTCTCTGGATCATACGACTATCCACCCACCCGATGTTACTTGTGTACTTTTTTTTTTACTCTGTTTAAATTATTATTTATTCTATTTTATTTTATTGCTATCATTTTTTTCCAATTTTCTTTTCTCCATGGTACCCCTGGAAATATTATCTTAAAAAGGTGCAGTGGGTGATATTTTGGCCATTTTTTTTCTTCCTCTAAAAATATTACAAAACAATTACTGACATTTTCATGAATTCATAATCATCTGAATGTTTCATTTTCTGTCCCATTACCCTTAGATAAGCCCATGAATGTATATTTATATTAGGGGGGGTCCTCCCTACTGGGGCCTCCATGTTTTCACAGTAGTAAAAGTGGACGAACATCTTTTGAGTTTTAATGACAACTGAAGTCTACTATAGGTTCTCCTGCATGTTCAGAGGGGTGAGAGTGAGGTGATGGATACAACATGCAACTTCACCTGTAGAGGTCACCAAATCTTACACACTGCACCTTTGAAGCAGATTCAGCTGCACAGGCTATCTTGTTAAGCTCTGAGGGCCATGGGCGCATCCTGGCATTTTCATTTCTTACTTGTCTGCTTCTTTCTGTTTGTCCGTTTGTTTGAATGTTTTTTGAATATTTGAAATAAAATACTAAAGAAAATGATGATGAATTGTCTTGACAAAGCCACTTACAGTGTGAGAAGGTGGCTCTGAATCCTGCCCCGCTCACCGATGCATCCGAGACAAACTTGATCCACAGGATGTGTCCAATCAGTGAGGTGTAGTTGGAGGGGAGAGAGTTTCCACAGAAGTGACCGACCAGAGTCCCTGTGGAGTTGCCCTCTCGCACTTCAAGGTAGTCATTGTTACAGCCAGAGTCTCCCTGCAAGTGAAAGATGCTGAACCCGCAAAACAAGATTGTTACTAATATCGAACTGTCTTATCAAAACAAAACATCAGTTATTGATTAGTTGCCAGTAAGTCTATTAAAAACACAAATATCAATCATTGAACTAAAGTGTTTAAAGGGGCAGTGTATACAATTTTGGTAATTTCTGTCACTTTTATGAGTCGAAAAAATATCCAAACACCATTACAAACTACCATTTTCATAATCACCTTAATGTATTTTTGTTCCAAATACCCTTAAAGGTGCAGTGTGTAAGATTTGGTGACATCTAGAGGTGAAGTTGCATGTTGTATTCCTCACCCTTCTGAGCATGCAGGAGAACCTATGGTGGACTTCAGTTGTCATTAAAACTCAAAATGTATTTAGTATGTGCACTTTAGACTACTGTAAAAACATGGCAGCCCCTGTAAAATGGACCCTCTCATGTAAATATACATTAAGGGTAATGGGGAAAAAATAAAATTTAGGTGATTATAAATTCATTAATTCAAGCATGTGTGAGTCTCTATCATCCCTGAACCAGAAATCATAGGGACAATAAGAATAAATGGAATGAAAATAAATGAAAATAAGCTTAAAAAGTCCAGTGTGTAAGATTTCGGTCATTTTTGTAACTTTTACAAAAAAAATGACATACTGATATTTAAATGAATTTATATTCACCTAAATATTTTTTTTTTCCATTAACCATAATGCACCCATTAATGTATATTTACATGAGGAGGGGGGATGCTCTGTATGGGGGCTGCCATGTTTTTACAGTAGCCCAGAGTGGACATACAATCATTTCAGCTTTAATGACATCTGAAGTCTATTATGGGTTCTCCTACATGCTCAGAAAGGTAAGGTGATGGATACAACATGCAACTTCACCTCTAGATATCATCAAATCTTACACACTGCTCTTTTAAGTGAATTGAATTCTTCATTATTAAAGGTACTATGATGGCCATTCAGCAGCAGGGTCCAAGCTCGATTCGAACTATTGACCATCGCTTCCATGGGCGACTGCTCTAACCAGTGAGCAACTGCGCCTCCCTTTAACAAGGTGATACTACCAATTCAAACTGTGAGTAATGACAAGAAGAAATAATTCCATACTCCAGAGTACTAGTGTATAATTTACATAACATTTAAGCTAAGGTCCACACAGAGATGAGGACGATATTTTTCCAATTTATTTTGAAAAACAATTCTGTCCACATGGCATACATGAGAATGACTGAAAGCGCTGCAGTACAGCCTCCAGGCCTGAGTGGCGCTGTAACACTGCCACAGAAATACACCAAAAACAGAGAGGAAGACATGGAGCATGCACACTAAGCTCTCAAGATGTAAACAACCACAAGAAGAAAAAGGTGTAGGAAGAAAAATAAGAATTTGATGATGGCAGTGGAAAAGATTGCGCAAGCATGAAAGGAGACGTTCAGGTGGATCGACAACAAGATAGAACTTCTGCTCCGTACACATAGGACACATATGTCAAAGTCAAGGCCCAAGGGCCAGATCTGGCCCGCAAATGAATTATCTATGGCCCCCGGAATGATATTTAATTACTATTAGAACCGGCCCGCAGGCGCAGCCGCCCGCTGGTGTTTTGCACGCACCAACATTACATTCCCCACAATGCAACGGTAGCCAGCGAACTCACTGCAGCGCAGCAAGCGGGAGTCGACTTGATTATTCATCAGCAGTCAGAGCAGATGTCAACTTTCAGATACCCCCCAAAAATGGCTAAACGGAAAGTGGACGCTGAGAACAGGGGTTTTCAAGCCAGGTGGGAGGCAGAGTACATGTTCACAGAGGTAAGAGGGAAACCCGTGTGTCTTCTGTGTGGAGAAAGTTTGACTGTAATGAAAGAATATAATCTAAGAAGGCACCATGAAACGTCTAAGAAACACACGGACAAAGACAAGAATATGGACACGGAACAAAGGCTACGGAAGGTGGAAGAATTAAAACGAGGTCTTAAGTCCCGACAGGCTCTGTTCACAAAAGCCAAATCACAAAGCGAGGCTGCTGTCAAAGCTAGTTTTATTTTGGCAGAAGAGGTCGCAAAATCAGCCCGGCCATTTACAGAGGGAGAGTTTATCAAAAACTGTATGCTTAAAGTTTGTGACGCAGTGTGCCCAGACGAAAGGCAACTATTTTCAAACGTGAGCCTGAGCAGAAACACCGTTGCTAAACGTGTAGACCAGCTTTCCACCAATCTAAAAGAACAGCTTGTGAGAAAGGGAAAAGATCTCAACGCATATTCCCTTGCTGTGGATGAGAGCACCGACACCTCTGACATTGCCCAGCTGTCAATTTTCATCCATGGAGTGGACTCCAGCCTTAGCATAACAGAAGAGTTTTTGGAATTACGTCAGGACAAGATCTGTATGAAGAGGTATCCAGATGTGTAAAGGAGACGGGGCTGCCTTGGGAAAAACTTGTGGGATTGACAACAGACGGAGCACCCGCTATATGCGGGCACAGGAGTGGATTGGTGGGAAGGATGCGGGAGAGGATGCGGGAGGAAAACGTCACAGATGAGCTGACAGTTTACCACTGCATCATACACCAGGAGTCGTTGTGTGGAACATGTAATGAGCACCATAAAGTTAACTTCATCAGAGCCAAAGGTTTAAATCACCGCCAGTTCAAGGCATTTCTGTGCGAGTTAGATACAGAGTATGGTGACTTGCCCTATCACACAGAGGTGCGATGGCTGAGCCAGGTAAAGGCGTTGCAAAGATGTTTCGAGCTGCGTGAGGAGATCAGTCTGTTCATGGAAAGCAAAGGGAAAGACACAACAGAGCTCCGAGATGAAACGTTGCTGTGTGCAATGACGTTCCTGTGTGACATCACGAGCCATCTGAACGTGATGAACCTGCAGCTGCAGGGACGGGGGCGTGTCATCTCTGATATGTACAGTACAGTGAAGGCGTTTAAAACCAAGCTGAGTCTGTGGGAGACGCAGATGTGGAAAGAAAACTTGAGCCACTTTCCTCGCCGCCAGACCATGAAAGAGAAGCTCTCTACCGCTGTGTTCCCGAGTGCACAGTTTGCTGATAAACTCAACATACTTGCCGCCGACTTCCGAAGCCGATTTGCAGACTTTGAAGCCCAAAAAAGCAGGTTTGAACTGCTCAGCAATCCTTTTGCAGTTGACGTGGAAAGCGCACCACCAAACCTACAAATGGAGTTGATTGAGCTCCAGTGCAATGACACACTGAAGGAAAAATATGAGAGTAGGTCCTGCTGAGTTTGCACGTTTCATCCCCGACACAATGCCCCAGCTGCGCATC
>JAFBJT010005550.1:0-28570 GCA_016785325.1 Chascanopsetta lugubris
TACCACAGCGCACACGCAGCCAGCTAAATTATTAAACCTGGACTCTCTTTGCTGCATTTCATCACAGCACAAGGAGCTGAGGGGGCTGTCCCCGAGAGGTGCGGCACCTAATAACCATTCAACACCTGAGGAGGAGCATTAAATCCATCTCCTTTGCCCCCCCCCCCCCTTTTTTTTTTTTAAACTCCTACATCTGTATCCACCAGCTGGATCCCACGGTGTTTCAGGTTATACGCGGCTTTTTGCTCCTGAGAATGTGGTGGATCTTGTTTATCTTTTCAAAATAAGCAGTTAAAGGTGCTACAGATCATTTGGTGAAAATCCCATAATAGCCACTGGGTGACAGAGATGCCAGGGGGCATGACAGAGCAGTGCGAGTGATGCTTATCAGCCACGCTATTATGAGGACATGGCACTCCCTGCAGGGTGGGGCTACTTTCTTTAAAACCCGAAACTTAAAGTTACTTCACAGGCAGGTGACGGCTCTGAGGGAAAACTGAACTCAAACCGTCATTTTAGGTATAGGGTTACTTTAGTTATGTTGTTATATTGAGTGTAAAACAATATAAACACCTTCCATGATAATGTCCTGATACACTACTCCTGGTTTGATGATACAAAAATGACACTGCAGCATTCGAACCATTATATTAGGCCATTAAAGCGTAAACAGTACAGTAACACTGAGGTAATACATATGTTTGTTTTATTCATATACTGAAGTAAACAAACACCAGGGAAGCAACTTTAAAGCTCTTTTTGAGCCATGGGACTTTTTCAGAGTATTTTATTATTACGGATTATTTACTTTCACTTATTTTAATGAAGGTGAAAATGGCAAAACACAGATCATGACTCCGCTAATGAACTGGAATAATTGTAATTTGGATATTGTCCTGATTTACTTTACTTGTCACACACTTTCACTTTTTAAATGTATCTAAGTAAAAAGGTTAAATCACCCACAAAACTTAGCCCATTTTTTCAATAAAAAAAAAAGAGAGTTATTTTTGACTGCTCTCAACAACCCATTCACTTTCAAGTATAACTCTTTGTTTACATTGTACGTAACCTACATAGAACGACAGCAGGTTGGGTTTAGCATCATTCCAGAATAATGGAGGCTCAGATACACGTTTGAAAACACTGTGACTGATCATATCAGCAGGTAACAGAGACACTCAAAAGTTAACCGTGTGTGTGTGTGTGTGTGTGTGTGTGTGTGTGCCACATGCGTGTGTCACATGTGCGTGGGGATGTATGTATTGAAGGGGACTACTTTCTGTGGCGCACCTGTTGTATTCTCACCCACCTTGTATGTACTTTCCGTCAGCTTGTTCACCTCCTCCGCGCTCTTCGACATGTTTGGATCCCTCACGACGCCCGAACAAGGAAAAAGGTAACACACACACACACACACTCACACACAACCCAAAAATAACACTCAATCACACAAAAATCAGTCCCAGAAAAACAAAAACAAAAACAGGAGGGCGCCAAAACCTAAGGACACATGAAATTCCTCATAGCCAGCAGGAGACAACGGCACGATCACATTGCGAGAACTCCACGGGAGAATAAATAACTGAGGAGGGATAAGGAGGGGAGTCCAGCGGTGTGTGTGTGTGTGTGTGAGAGAGAGAGAGAGAGAGAGAGAGCGAGAGAGCAGTGAAAAAGCTGAGCTGTCAAACTTGTAGGTGGTTAGTTCACCGGCGGGGGAGGAGGGGGGAGGAGGGGGGGAGGGGAGGAAACAAGAGGACAGACATCCAGTCCGAAGCTCTAAAGTTTGAAAGGACAACGAACCGGAAACCAGTTTTACACACAAATAAAATAAACCTTTATTTTGAAGGGCTGACTTCTTTCCGGTTCCGGGTATCCCGACGTGACTCGACACTTGTTGCACGCAGGTAGGACAGGCGGACTAATGGCTAAACCCAGGAGACTGGCGCTCCCTGGAGGCAAACAGCTCAATAATCACACAAAATCAGTTACTATTACCTTTGTCATGTGAGCGGATGAGGAGACGTGAAGGGTGAGGTGACGTGAGAGGATGAGGTGATGTGAGAGGATGAGGTGATGTAGATTGATGTGTGGGTTTTCATTGTCGTAAAACAAAAACAATACTACAAGCTGCTCAACTTGCATCTTGCGTGACGACACGTTCGCTCCCTGTCATGTTGTTCATTGTAAGATATTTCACACTTTCATGAATAAACAGACGTCACCCTCTTACAAACACTCCGCTCTCAGTCCACCTGTATGTGTTTCTCTTGTTTGTTCATATGCTTCAGCACAATACCACGATAATGTAATTGAACTAAGCTGCAAACGGAACAACTATTAACTGACTAATGTCATTTGAGTGATTCGAAATCACCGATCAGCTCCCAAACATGCTGCATCTCCAACGTGGCGGTGACTGAGGTGCATCCGCGGAAGTTCCGTGATCCACCACTAGATGTCCCTCATGGTCAGCTGATTTTTTCACTCCGCCTGTCATGAGCGTCTCAACCACTGAGCTTCAAAATCACCACACACGCTCACGTTTGACATGTTTACACATGTAAACGCCCCCCCACAATCCTTTGCTGCGATTCCACATTTGAACATCCATCATGATCTCATTCAGTGACATCTCTGTTTGCATTCCTCTGACAAGCTGACACAATCAATACCAACAGAGGAGTCGGCCCACTCTGCGCATTCTCTGCAGTGTTTGGATTCAGGATTTGTCGTCAAATCAAACAGAGGGATGGCAAATACCGCACGTATCGTCTGCGAGAACAAACACGCCGGGCGCTTTTGCTCTGTAAATGTCATTTGATGTTTAAAAAAACTTTTCGGGCAAGTCCCTGCAGCTTGGGAGAGCTACAGGAGGCGCTGAATGTAAAATGCATTGTGGGCCCGCGGGCTAGAAACGCAAAAAGGCCGCTTTTAGCGCTCAAAATGTTGGCGCGGTGACACGTGCGGCGCAATGAGTCTCCAGAGTGAGTTTTATTTTATTTTATTTTTTTTTCTGTTGGCAGTCTTCTCTCCTGCATCATGGCCGCCCCGACAACCTCCCACTGAGCCGTGCTCCTGCAGGCAGTAATCAATACTCAAGAAACATCAGGTCGAAAAATGAGGCGTGACGGTCAGTCGGAGCGCGCCGCTGAAGGCCGGGGGGAAGGAAATTAGCATGCGAGGTTGTTGTGCACTCTGTTAGGTACACCTAAAGGTGCAGTGTGTGGGATTTGGTGACGACTAGAGACGCGCGTTGCGCGTTGTATCCATCACCTCACCCTCGCGTCAGTACAACTAGGATGTTTAATATGTCCACTTTTGCTGCTGTGAAAACATGGCGGCCCCCGTAGAGAGGACCCCCCCCGCGCGCGTGCGCGCGCGCCCCCTTCTCATGTAAATATACATTGATTGAAGGGCTCATTTAAGGGTAATAGAATACAAATAAAACATTTCTGTGATTATAAATGAATGAAAATGTGGGTATGTAATTGTTTTTGCAATATGATTTAGAAGTGACAAAAATGACAGAAATCTTACACACCGCACCTTTAATGTTGTTGTCATTCAGGTGTTGCTGCTTGTACGATTCAGCGACATCTAGTGGTCAAGTGTATGAGGAAACCCATGGTAGCCTTCTATTATCATTAGATGCTATAGCTGTTCAGTTGGTCCATTCTTGCCCTCTATGTAAACATGCACCACGGCGCCCCCTGGGGGCTGCATGCGCCCTTGGTATTTAATTCAAGGAGCTCATGGACAGTCGTGTGATGAGGAATTTCATGTTTACAAATAGACTGAACTTAAAGTGCTGTGATTAACAGGGTTTTAAACCCACTGTGAGAATCTATTGATTGAGAGTGTTGAGCTAAGCTCATTTGCTTATGCCTCATCTGTAATCGATTGGTCATGTCTGCAGAGCCCGGAAGGGGGAGCTCTTGGCGCGATTCTCTGGAGACCACCAGATGAGGCAGCATCGGACCTGAGACCACCCCAGCTGTCAGGTATGAGGAGGGCGTTTGTGTCACTGGTGAGTTGAAGTGTGTTTGCCAACGTGCGCCTCCATGTGTTTTGTTTCCTTGTCTACCTTCTCTGTCAGGTGAGTTTACACCCCTTAGAAATGTGCATATAATAATCATGTATTCAGCTATGTTTGATCTTAATCTTACACACTGTAAGATTAAGACCTGAAAGTAGGTAAAACAATTGAAAACATCTGCCACTGCTCCTGCTTCATCTAATAATAACAGTTATATTTAAAGGGATCTTCTTCTTTTTTTTGCTGAGTTGTGAATTGAAATTTGACATTTGGACAATAACAGGAGTTTGACTTAGTTACACAAGCAAACAAACAATCCGTGCTATTGTAGTACTCCCCTTACTTTTAAAGGCACAGTGGCTCACGGTTGCATGGTGGAGATGAATACACCTTCACTCATACAATATGGTCATTAGAGCGCGCGCTACGAATTGCACGAGGTTGTGGGTTCAATTCCTCGTCTCTTCAACCAACCTCTGATGTGTGTTTGTTTGCTTTGGGTAAAAGCGTCTGCTTAATGCAATTGTAGTGGTTACGTTTGTCCATTCGGGGCCACAGGGAAAACCTGGCCGCCTCTGATGTAAATATATCCTCATAAAGCCTGCGTTTCAACCAATAGAAATGGAAATAACCGCAACTAAATCTTCCGGACTGGAGCTTTAAAATACTCCCATGAAGCAGATTGTTAAACAGAACACATTTTGTCTATGTAATCTGCAACGTTTCTGTAAAGCGCGTGTTCTCTGCCAGTCTCATCCAAGCTATTAGTGACCTCTCATTCGCGCTTCGTGCTGAACATGTCCTCTCAAGGACGCCTCCCCGTCCATTGTGACGGAGACGCTAAGTGCACCCTGGCATTCACAACGAACGCAGCCCCGTCTGCGCGGCGCTAGCAAGGCCGGCCACCGCTCTCAAACGCCATATCCCTCTCCCCCCGGTGGTGCTTCACTCAGACAATGGCGACGGCTTGAGAATTTGCTTTTCGCCCTTGGAGACGATTCCGCAGTCGACAACCTCGCGAGTCTCATCAGCCGGAGACAAATGAAAGAATCGTGCGCAGATACGTTTATTCCTCGTCCTGGGAAAACAGTTTCTCTCTTCGTTTTTTTTTTTTTCTGACGTCAGAATATAGTGTGAGAAAAGGAGTGAGTTCAAGGTAGTAGAAGTTACACAACTCCTCATTAAATTCACCCGTTTTAGCAGAATGTTAGAAATCCATTCTTTCCTGACTGCAGGTGTAATTACTCTCCCTGAGCCTGATGATATATCCAGACTTAATCCAGACTTCTAACGGACAAACTAAAGACCTGAGGCCAAAACAGTTAATTCCCTTACACAACACTGGTGGCAGCTTGCAGGTGTAGACGGTGAAACAGGCCTGTGTCTCTGTAGAGTCTGAACCTGTCGCTGCGTTTGACAGAAAATCAACATGATACCCGAGACTCGCGCTGCCAGAGGAATATACCTACATCACATTTGCGGCAGTTGTCTTCGGTGTCACACCGCTCGTATAGTTCAAACCGCGAGGCGGCGTGCGGCAGGGACACTCTGACAGTCTCGTTGTGATGGAGTCGGAAACTGGAAGTCATCAGTTTGTCGGTCGCACTGTACCCGGGTTATTCCCCGAGTCCTTTTCTCTGCGGCGTTGAGGCAGACAGACGTTTCGGCTCAGCTCGGTGTGAAGTTGGGAGTTGAAGAGATGATGATGAGCCGGCGCCCGGAGGAGGCTGCAAGAAGAAGTGCAGCTTCTGGGCGAGAGAGAGCGGCCTCGTGTCATTAAAACGAGTGGAAGAGGGTCAATGTTAGTTTTGTGGCCATAAGAAGTTTGTGTTTCTATCTATCTATCTATCTATCTATCTATCTATCTATCTATCATCAGTCTATCTGTCCATCCCTCCATTCATCCATCTCTCTCTCTCTCTCCCTCCCTCTCCAAACCATCCTCTCTCTCTCTTTCCACCCATCCATCCATTCACCCAGCAACTAAAGGTAGCCGACTACTTCCTGTGTGTAAATCCGCTTCGTATTCATGACATCAGAAACGTTTCCAAAGTTCAAAGAAGCAGCACTCGTCCTCTTGAAGATACAAATATCGTATAAATGGAAATGTTCAATGCTCGTACACAACGTATTATTTTGCAAGGGCTTCGGTCGGCAGTCGAGTGCGCGCGAGTGGTCTTCAGATTCTGCTCACGTAACGAAACAAATCTCAGTTAGAAAACGTCGCTGTTGAGTAAAAAAAAACAAACAAACAAACAAGGCCTTAAGCCTTCATTCATATTCCCCTGCTGCCTCACAACACACCTGAGGCACATGGCCTGCTCTCCTTTATCACCGTAACCCCGTGTTGATGTACGACGTGCTCTCAAAGAGCAAGTCAGGCCACGGTGAGAGGGTCTCGTAAAGGCGGCTCATCGCACATATGCAGTCCTCTCTGCTGTTTTATTTCCCACTCATTTTCAATAAGAAGCCTTTTAAAGGTGAGCTGGATGTTTCTTAACGACCAATCTTTCCCTGGGACCTCGAGAGTCATCGCCTTAACGCACAAGAAGAAGAAGAAATCGGCCAAGTTCCTTTTGGTATTGGAAGCGGTGATAGTTTCCTCTGTGTCTCTTCTTGCAACCAAGAAACATGCAGCTCACACAACAGATGTAGACACACATACAAACACACACACACACACACACACACACACACACACACACACGGGGTAAGTAAACAAACCCGGACACCCGGGGGTGCACCGCGGTGAGTGTTTTTGCTCCTGATGATATTGCGGTCAGCAGTGTGTGAAAATTTAATAACAGAGCTGATGTCAGCCGCCACATCTCATTTGATCGGACGTGTCGGGTAAAACCCAAGTCCCCTGCCATGCAGGAGCTCTCCACGCTTCACCTGCACCGGCAAACATTCTCCTAGCAGCCACGATTCCTGGATCAACAACAGCAACAGCAACAACAACAACAACATGGTTTTCTTGTGGCCATCGGGAGACAGGATTTATGTGCTTTTCTTCAGACCAGGTGCCATTTTTGAGTCGGACTTGGAAACAGAGAGTTTGCCTTAATCTCCTCGGGGAGAAACGCCGACCTCGTGGTGCGGTAGTTGGCGCTGTGGCCAGGACCTTTTGTGTGTGCACGTTTTCCCCCATCATTCAGATTAGGATTATTTTAACTGGAGAAGTGGAAGTGGGAAAAATGTGCAGTTCACTGGGTGGCCACTTGAGGCCGCCTCCAAACGTGAGTCAATCCCCGTAGACTCCCATGTTAAAATGGTCAACTTTAGAGGTGAGCGAAACATGTTCCAAACCTGATACGAACTACGCTTTTGGTCTCAACCAGTCACATTTCTTTCTAGAGGCATCCGCACTTGGGGTTAAGTTCATTCCAACTTGCTTATTTGTATTTTATCGAGGTTTGAAAGTGTGCATAATTTAGGGCATGGCCTCTTGAGTGACACCGGGGCTGACCGGGTGCACCATGGGCCCACCAACTCTACCTGTGCTCTGCCTCTTTGCCCATTTTTGGATGAACCAGGAGGTAGGCGGAGTTAGGCATTAGCAAGATGGCCATGAGGTAACTGCCCCCCCATGAGCCGCATCAGCGCTCTGTAGAAACCTTTAGGAGACGTCACGGATGCTAAGCCCATCTTTATACAGATGGAAATGCTACTTACGACCCAGTTGTTGTCATTCTGATGCACAGTCGTCCTCATTAATGTCTGACACCGTTTGCAAGAAGTCATGCGTGACCGCTCGCCCAGTGTCCCACTCACCTTGCTGTCAGATTCCGCTTCTTTGATCCGCTTGCGTTGTTTGCTTTGATTTTTACATTTGCGATCAAAGTGGCGAATCCATTGCCACGAATCTCATGAGGACTTGGGGATGCAGAGTTTGAAAATGACCCAAAAGTGTCAAGAAATCTGTTCAATTCCTCTTCCCTGTTGATGTGTTGTCAACATTCTGGGCAGCCATCTTCAAAATACTTTGCCCGTCCCGACGATGTCAGTCATAACGGCACCAGCTGAGCAAACACCGATGTCCAAGGTTTGCGTCATGTGTTGAGACAGTGACGCGTCTCACATTCATCAGCATGGGGAGAAAGTCCTCCTCTCTTTTGCCCGCGGTTGCCAAGTTTGGGGCGACCCGACCACGAGTCAGCAACAGAGGCAAACTAGTACCATGTAGAACGTCGGTTAACCAAATCGACAGCTCTGTAAATGTCATGCAGAAGTAATTGACTCGCGGTGGCCTTGTTTGGATAAATGGTATGTTTTTATGAAGTACTTCTCGAGTCGTCATCACCACTCAGATCTCTTTGCGCTACAGTTCCGCCATCCATTCATTCACACGTCCATTCACGCAGCACTCCCATACACAAGACTTTTCTATGCACCTATTCAGACGGATGTCAGGGGCAATTTGGAGCTCACTCTCTTCCCTAAGGACACTTTGGCACAAGGATTAAAAGAGATGGGGACGGAACTGTCAACCCTCTTGTTAACAGACAACCTACTCTACCCAAAGATCAATCGGTAGAACAGGATATTGATCACATGACCCCATTCAAGTCTATGGAAGTGGCACGCCTTGTGCATGCGCTGACAAAGTCTTTGACTTCCAGGCTTGGTACTCGGTTATGAGGGCAGTGTCGCACCCACGATGCAGCCGGGCGACGAGAATGTGCAGATGGCATAGCAACTCGTCGGGGATTTTTGTTGCAATACAACAACAATAGTGGCCACTGGAAAGAATTGCTGCGGAGAGGTGCCGTATCCATGACTCCACATTCCGTCGTGAAGAATTCCAATTGTATGTTGTTTTTTTTCATTTGAACACGTTCACATGGATTTTCAACGTCTTGTTTTTGTCAGATTCACACAAAATACATGCTTTTATTATGCCCTGTCGACATTTGCGCAGATTAAGATGATTTTACCTAGAGATTTTAATTGAAGGTGTGAATCAGAGCGTGAATGGTGGTTGCATCTGTGCTGGTGAGACCATTTCTCAGGGAAGCACCTCATCTCTCGCCATGTTGGGTTTCCCCTGTAACAATGAAAGGATGCGCGGCGCTGATAAAGAATGAATTGATATCGATAGTAGGGCTTTGGTGAACGACACTGAAGAGAAAACAGGCCATGCAGTGAGGAATAGTTCATATCAGCCGTCCCGATAGTAACGACAAATGTCTCACCTCCTCTCGACCTGTTTGCCTAACGAGACGACTTCGTCAAGGCCACACATCATCGCTGCTCTTCCTCCCGCCGAGGAAACACCTGAGCGCCTGAGCTCATGCCCCCCCATCCGCCAACCCCACTGATCTGCCCGGAGCCAGAGTCGGGGTATGGATTCCCATTTCATGTCACAAACGGCTACCGTCTCGGTGCCTGCCGGCAGCACTCATTAACATGACCGTTGATCCCGTAATCATTGTGTTTATGCAGAACTCCTCGTGGGGAACATTTCAAAGATGTGAGGGCTCGGCGCAGAGACGCGTCAGCCACCAGTCGTGTCTGAATGAGACGAGAGCAGTCATTTTTAGCTACAAAGCTCGGCGCTCAGGGACCCCGAATCGGCGTTGGCGCACGAAAACACACCTTCGAAAAGACGTACGGACGAACACACAGACTCATTTGCTGCCTCTGTCAACACAATAGCTTCTCTAAATAGTGCAGGTTTGTATCTGGGTTAACTGCACTTCCCTAATCTGTCTCCAATCTACCTTGGTTTGCAGTGTCTCTGTCAAATCACCTGCCAACATTTTAAACGCACGAGGCGGCAAATGTAAAACGTCGCGCTCGGTCACAAATTAAAGCACCATATGAGACCGTTGCCAACGCGATTCAACTCAGAATGACCAACTGTACAAATGTTTGTAGACGTCCATCTGGCGCGACGCTCCCCAAGGATTCTGCCACTCGGAGATGAGCGAACTCTCTCGGCTCCCTCCTCTTGAGAAGCCAGAGAAGAAACAAACACACTCTCCGTTCAGCAGTGTCAGACAGAATTCAGAGACATAAGGTGATTTGTAAACATCAGGTCAAGGATTCTCAAAAGCGCGTCCCTTGGCGTATCTGTGCATTTTTCTGCCGCGTATTGAATATGCATGTTTATCTCACCTTGGAGAGGAAACTGTAATTTGCTTTAGGCTTTGAAATATACTGCACATTGGACAGCGGCGAGAGTTATGGACGGTGATGTCTTCCGATCCATGAATTGCACGTGACCCTCACAGCGGAATTGCTCTCACCCACACTGAATGATGCTTTTCATTGGCTTCACCTCTGTTTGCAAGACCCAGACCGCAAATATACAACCTGAGCAGCAGCACACGACAACCTACGGTGGCCTCCATTTTGGCCATTACACATGGGCCTCTTTAGACCCACATTAGGTCAGGGATACTCTCTGGGCAACACTTACTAAAGTGGGAGGCATTGGATTTGCGTCTGCTGAACCATCGCATTACTACCTGGAATGGCACACATACGTACGTTTGAGGTTGGAGAAGCTCGGTTGAATCGGCATGTAGAGGAACCAATGGAAGGGTTAAGCTGTCATTACACTCTAAAGGTGTTGAGTTGTCCACTCACCGCGTCGTGAGAACATAGTTGGCTCATTCCGCTGTCATGAATTGCACATTCAGCTGATTCTACTTTCAGTCTAATCGTTGTATTTTTGTGCCAGAAGAACTTGGAATAGTTTCATTTAGTTGGACCTTTAAAGGTCCAGTGTGTAATTATATCCATCACCTCACCCTTACCCTTCTGATTATGCAGGAGAGTAGCCCTCAGTTGTCTGTAAAACTCCTCATGTTAATACTCACTAATGGGCTGATTTAAGGATAACGGGAGCAAAAACACATTTAGGTGATTATAGAAATCTTAATTCGTAATCGTCTTGTAATATTTCTTTGTGGCAAAAATGGCCGAAATCGTACACACTGCACCTTTGATGTCAACAGACTTCCATAAAAGTCCATAAACCACATGTGCATATTCAGCTGGCTTGCAACTAGAGGGGAACGCGGCGTTAGTGGGGGGAGGGGGGAGGAGCTTCAGGTGTCCGTGGCCCTGTGAGGGATGACGACTTATTTGGTTCATGCGGCGCCATCAATTATGCACAATTTACCGCCGCTAATGTGAACAACCTTGAAACTCTTGTGGGACTCGGGCGCAGCGAGTCGGTCCTTGATCTGGACATGATCAATCACAGCCACTGTAACTCAGGTAAACGGCGGGCGCCTCGGCAGGAGAGGGGAGGCTGCGTCAGCCAACTCGCGCGGCGGGAGAATCTCCTGCATTATTAAACGCTGTCATCTGCTATTTACTGTGGGTTTTAATTTAAAAAAACAAGCACACAACAAGGCAACAGTGTTACCGGATGATGCTCTAACTCTCCTGCTTTGATTCGGCGCGTGGGCTCGTGGGTGTGCCGTGTGATGAATGCCTGCTTTCAGGAAACACTCATTAAGCCTTACATGCGTGTGGGGCTCAACGTATAACAAACGCAGAGTCAGCTATTATTTCTTTTTTCTTTTTTTCTTTTTTCAATCTTAACGATGATGAATATCCAGAGCTGCGCCACATTTCACTGAGTAATTCCAATTCATGCAATCATACACACACACACACACACACACACACACACACACACACACACACACACATTAGGTTGATAAACCATCCATTTTCTCTCTGTCAAGCATAGATTTACTGTGTTTGTGTGTGTGTGTGTGTATGTGTGTGTGTGTGTGTGTGTGTGTGTGTGTGTGTGAAAGAAAGACCTTAATGACATCCTATACTATTCTATTTGACTCTATTGACAGTAGTTAAGCTAAAGTCTGTGCACATAATGTAGAACTAATACTTTATCAAATGAAATATTACAAACTGAGTAGCAATATGACAAGTGTGATGTCATAATGTGGAACTCTTAAGTCTTTAAACTGCACAATAATGACATTTCCACATGAAACCAGATTAAAATATCCAGGTCACTCTCAGGATATGTATTTATCTATTTACTCATTCATATATTCATCTAAGTATGTCTTATCTATGTTTTATTGTCTGCTTAGTTAATGAATTTATTCTATTCTATTCATATATTTATTTAGTTATCATTATTTATTTATTTATCTATTTATTTTTAAACACTTATTTTTTGGGATATGCAGATCACTTACCCTCCACCAGAGGGTAACAACGCCCCTGCAGCACTCCTGCTTGGCTGTGGCCTTGCCCTGAGTATGTGTGTGTGTGTGTGTGTGTGTGTGTGTGTGTGTGTGTGTGTGTGTGTGTGTGTGTGTCTCCCCCATCAACCTGTAGCCTCTTCATACGTCAAAGTAATAAACCCGAGTCTGCAGTTTGATCCGGGGCAGGAAGGGGCTTTACTTCCAGAACAGGAAGTTCAGATTCATAAATAGTAAGCAGCAGCGGCCACACAGGGTCTATTAATAGTGCCGGCATGGATTTACGTCCCCGCACACAAACACACACACACACACACGCACACACACACGCACACACACACACTCAGGCACACACACAACAAAAAAAGAAGGATTTATGTCCCTAGATCCCTTTCCTGATGAAAGTCACATGATGTGCTCATGTCAGAGGAGAGCAGGGCTTAATCACACTGGTAGGACTGTGTGTGTGTGTGTGTGTGTGTGTGTGTGTGTGTGTGTTCATCTCCTGAGTAGGACACGTTGGCTGCTGGTGATGTCGTTAGCAGTAGCGGTGCAATGATCTGGATAACACACTTATCCGCGGGCCCTCAGGGGGACGCGGAGCCACCGACATCTGATTAGATTCCGCCGAGATAAAAGGATCTGAGAGAGTCACATGTCGACTGCGTTAGCGGGCGACAGCGGACGTCCACCCACCCAATCCGCATCAGATAATAAAGTGATGAGTAACTGTGTTTAATCTCCAGTCAGGGAGAAATGATTTGTTTTGTTTAATCTGGAGTGAGTGAAGTGAGAATGAGGTGCAGCCTCAGATAACATCTCACTTTTATACTTTAATTCTATTATAGCGACGAAAACAGAGCTGCTTTTAATTAATGATCGTATTTTTTTCTGTCGGATCAGTTCAGATTAAATAAATCATATCAATAACACACTTTTAATATATTTTTGGCATCTTATCTGATTCTGTGTTCTGGTACAAAAAGCTTAAAGGATAGTTGGACCGTTTGTGATTTGACTTTTTTTTTGACTTTTTTGTGAGTGAAACGTTCTCACAGCAATGTTCAAACAACTATACAAACACAATCCTCCAAATACTCACAAAGAACTCACAACACAAACAAATCTCCACAACCTCACCAGTTAGACACAACACACCCACATACAGTACCTACAACATCGTACTTCAAATGAACATCCACATTCAACACAACTAAATGCCCACAAAATAACCACGAGCTCACATCACTATACTCCACATGAACTCACACCACAAATAAACAACCATATTCTCAGGACTCAACCAAAATCACAACAAAATAAAATACTTGTGCACAACACAACCAAAACAATCCCAGCCAAACTCTCGCAAAACCACAAAAACAACCAAATATGCATTTACACACTCACAACCTCACACACCACAACACACCATGTGCACACACACATTATCAAAGCACAGTATAGAGTGTGAAGTGGGAGGAACAACTGTGAGACTGTGTGTTTTACACACACACACACACGCACACACCCACACACACACACACACACACACGCTCCTCTTGTGAGACAGATAAATGGAGGGCTTCCATATTAGCAGTCCACTCAGGTGCCTGATTTAAAGCAGCGAGGGCGCGAGTGAGATTTAAACCTCTCATCGTCGCAGGCAGGAAATCATATCTCTCCGCCGTCTCCCCAGATTTATGATTAAAGTTTCATTCCGCAGAAATCCCACGTAAATGTAAATGGGCCCTGGCAGGAAAATATATTCATATATATATGTATGTGTATGTATATATATATATATATATACATACACATACATATCAAACAACATAGTGTGAGATCAGACAAGCCATTTAGAATCAAGTCCGCTCGGGTTCAACACTTTAATATTCCGTCCATGGCTCCGCCGAGGATTTGTAATCCGGGCATGAGGAAGCGTCGGGTTTATGATTTTCCACTCTTCTCGGAAATGCGGCGCAGAATGAAAGATGAATGAATGAACGTCTTCATTTAACATCCGCAGGCCGTTTGATCTGCGCAGATGTGACGGAAGCGACGGCCATAAAGCAGCTGTTTCCTCTCCACACCTGATCCATTTGTCTCATCTCCATCGCCGTCGCTCTTTTGATTCTCATTCCGTCTCCACAACATCTCAGCTGCGCTGCTCAGCCCTGCAGGACGCGAGCAGGTGACGGCCGACGCACACCACGGGATTACTGAGTCAATCTGAGTCAAATATCCACTCAAAAATCCCATTAATAATTCCAAAATTGGAGGGGTTCATAAAATAATCTCCATGCTAATATCTGACACGTGTGTGTGTGTGTGTGTGTGTGTGTGTGTGTGTGTGTGTGTGTACGCACGTCGGGTCATTCCGCTGTCAGCGAGACCGGGAGGAGAGGAAACAGAAATGACATGCTGACGTGTAAATAAGATGAATAAAAGTTTTATAGTTGATTTAATAAAAGAAGAAGTTAGAGACCTGTTCTAGGGGAAAGGTAACCTGTGATCTTGTGCGATATAGAAAATCAAATGAACTCGATCCTGGTCAGAATAGAATGGTGGGGGAAACACTGGAGCAAGATTTCGGTGACCTTTGTCACTTCTAAAAAAAAAAAAAATATTACGAAACCATGACGTACTGACATGTTCATGAATTTATAATCACCTAAATGTTCTCATACCCTTGAATGGGCCAATTCATGTGTATTTACATTTCCTCAAAACAACAGTGTCATGAATTTATTTTTGAGAGCTATCAAGGCAAATAATCTCATCTTAATCTTGCGCACCGGACCTTTAAAATCGGACTCGGCGTCTCTGCAGTCCCCAGTGTTTCTGATGAGGAGAATCATCTGTGGTGTGCGCTGACAGCCGAGCCACGTCTGGACCAGCAAGAGAAGAATGGAGATAACGGAGTCGCAAAACCAGGCCAGACAGCGAGAGTGGATTCAAAGATGGCCGCCAGTGTATACGCTGTTTTGATGCATGATTCCATGAAGGCGGTGGTGGAGGCTGAGGGGGCTCCGCTGCTCTCGCTAATCGCCTGCGACATCCAAGAAAGCAGCAGTTTTCAGAAGCCTCTGAGAGCGTCGCCTTCTGCACAGGCTCCTCTTCCATCAGGCTTTAATCACAGAGCCAAAGGAAACTCCTCCCCCTCCTCCCCCCCCTCCTCCTCCCCCCCCTCCTCCTCCTCCTCTTCCTCAGTCCTCAGACTTGTTTTTCACTTCCCAGCCTTCACCGTGGCTCCGTCTTCGGGGGGGCCCCGTGGGGACCCCGGGGTGCGGGGAGCCGAATGGCACCAATCTCTTTGCAGATCGGCGCGTGTATCCTGCGATAATCAAATACACAGCGAGTGTGATTTGATTTTAATTATGGGCTGTTCGCGCACGTTCGTCGCCGGGGCGATGTGGAGCATATGGAAGCGCGCGGAGGCTTTAATAAAATATGTGCCAAATCATTTTTCACTGTCACTCCGCCCTGCCCGCTGAAATGGATATATGGACAAGCTGGGAACGGCGCTGAATGGGTAATTTTGTTTTAGTGATGTTATCATCACGGCGGCGGCGGCAACAGCTGCTGAGATAATTTCCTCAAAATAACCCTCCAAGAAAGCACCGGTTGGAAACTGTCCCACTCAGACGTCCCCGCAGTGGGAGAAGAGAGAAGTCAATAACTGGAACAAATCTCTTCAGAGACGACGCTCACACACCAGCAAAGTGTTGCTTTCTGTCACGTACCCACACACGCACACACACACACACACACACAATGTTTAGCTTGTTGAATCATGGCCTCCATCTGAGGGACAAATGATGTCGGTAATATTCAAACATTCATGTTTCAATTTCCTCTCTCTGTTAGATCCAATCACTACCATGACTCATTGACTTTCTCACACACACACACACACACACACACACACACACACAAACGTGCGCACACACACACACAAGTACAAATGCCTTTTGCTCAACACTTCCTCTTCCCCTGACACATCGTCTTATTTTTCACATTAAAGGTGCATTACATAAAATTGTGTAACATTTAATGCTGAAGTTTCATTACGCAGCTTAATATCAGTCGAAACTCAAAAGATGTTATGTTTGTCCCGTGAGCATCATGGCGGCCTCCTTAGAGAGGACTGTGGATGTATAATAAGAACTGGAAACAGCAAGCGCACTGACGTGAGACAAAATAGATGTGAGAAGTGGCCAATAGCGGTACTGCAACTTCTGTCTTGGTCATGTGGTACGATGCTGCCCAAAATGACTTTTTTACTATAAACTCGCAATGAGAAAAATAACATGTAAAACAGATGATACATTTTTTGACGGTCCCTAATGACCCAGTGAGATCGCATACTCGAAACATCCCTCATTAGAATCACTAGATTCTAAATGTACTGTTTTTAAATTCACTTATTTTTTGACTCACATATTTCTCCAATAAAAAAGTTACATAATGCACCTTTAACTACATGGTGGAAACAATTGGAGCCTCAAACACAAAATAACAGCAGGCACAAAGAAACACCTCGGTAGCCAAGAAGTGAATATGAGCATTTCATTTTATCTGGCCCAAAAATAAATCCACTCATTTCTGACTCAGCCAGTCAATTAATGTATCAACTTGCGCATGAATCATTTATTTGAAGAAAAAAAAAGTTGGAAATTTTTTCCCTTGAATAATTAATGCGTAGTTGAGCACGTCAGATGTGCATCGTTACGTTACACGGCAGCGAGGCAATGAAAACGTGAGATAAGGGATGTTCCGGAAAATAATAACACCGCAAGTACATTTGTCACATTTGTGTTGGTTTTCCATTGGAGGCCTCACGCCCAGCAGCCCCCCCTCCCACCCAACCGCCCCCCTCCCCCCAACACCCACCCAGTGTGTCACCACCAACACACAGAATGAAGACGGCTCACAGTGTCCTACATTGTAGCAGCTCCCATAATCCTCATGGGCAGATTTTTTCAGTTCCACCTGGACGTCTGCCAGTCCTGAGGATTTCTCTGCTGCCGACAACATGACGGGGCCCAGATGATGGGATGTGTCCCTCTCTGTGTTTTACCGCCGCTCCCACCAATGATACACCACCGCCGACAGCGCAAACATCATCAGGACTATCGAGACCAAAAAAAAAAAAAAAAACCCAAACCAAACATTGAGCTTTTATGACTCGGAGACAACGACACTTGCATCGGTTTCCTGTTTGCTTCTTTTCAGCAGTGACGTTGCCCGCGCCGATTCGTCGGAGTCGCGTCACGTGACCCCTTTTAAACGCTGCATTAACCCTTGACCCGGACCATCACGAGGTACCCGGCCTGGCTGACCCTGTGTTGGCTGACAGCTGTCGTGTGGTTAAATCCAGCCACAGCTACACGTCCGCACACACACAGATGAGCAACATGTCACATATTCCATGTTTGCTGTTGTACACACATACTGTCCATGTTGTCATGTTAGCCAGCGTGAATCTGGATTAAGGTTGGGCCTGTATGGAAACAATTTTGCTGAAATCCAGATTTGTTGTTGTTGTTGTTGTTGTTGCTTTTTTGTTGAGGTCATCATTGTTTTGGAATGGAAAATATTTGCTTTAAAAATAGGTTGCGTTCTTGTTGTTGTTGCAGTTGCTGCTGCTCAGATGAGAAGACGTTAGGCTGCGTGAGCGCCACAGAACTGCAGTACCATAGTTCGGCCATGTGTCACATTTGTTGGCTGCGTTTTCAGCGTTTAGTTCAACAGTGTGGTTTTCCGGTATCATGCCTACATTAAAAATACTTCTCTAAAATATTAAGCCATACGACCTCTGGTCCTGCTACAAAAATAAAAGCTTTATTCAAACAAAGGTGAATGGATTGAATCAACAAGAAAAGAGCCTTTACTTTGAAACAGAAGAGATGTAATGTAAATGTAAGATTATACTCAACATAATTGTCACTGCGTTTGGCTGTGAAAAAATACACAGGGGTTGAAGTTACATCGCCACCTACTGGCCAGGCATTTGTACTCCAAATTGTGTCAAGTTTTGCATATTTGTCTTTGAACATGGCTACGTGTGGATGTGGAGAAATGAGGGAATGCAAATCGAAAAAGTACCTTTTGGAAAACAATGATGTAGCCAAAAACACTTAAAAAAAAAAAAAAACGCCATTGCCAAACAAAACCAGAGCGGCGTGGATGTTGCCTAAAGCTGCTCTTTACACAAGCAGCTGCTTCAGTGTTCAGCTCTGAATCATCGCGGTCACTCCATTTGTGTGGATGTCGACTCCACACAATTTTCTTTTCCTTTTTTCATCCATCTTTGTGTGCGTCGCCGCTGAGCTGTCCGACCCGCGGCGGCTGACACCGTGTCCCAATTTGTGCACAAGCAAAAGCACGTACGGTTCTCACGAAAGGCCATTCACCATTTAAACAAAGCGCTACTTAGTTTGTACATAACGAGCTGCTGCTGCTGCCAATGGACAAAAATCATGAGCAGAGAGAAATACATTTGCTACAGGGGGAGAAAAATTTACATTTTTTAACAAAGACACTCAGAAGAGCAACAAACACTGGATGAAGAAGATGATGAAGAAGAAGAAGATGATGATGATGCATCGGAGTCCTTGTCATAGTGAGTGCGCTCGCTCTGTGTAAACATTCTACGCTGTCCAGTAGCCGACTGCATCATGTACTGTCATTAGATGAGAAGCTTTTAAAAAGGCATGTAGGCTAAAGGGGGAAACGTCTATGAAGGTTAAAGGTACAGTATGTAGGATTTGGAGACATCTAGTGGTGAAACTGCATGTTGCGACTAAATACTCCTTAGCTCAGCTCTCACTCTCAACCAAAACTGGTTGACCTGGTCTGGTCGGCGAGATGATTTTACAAAGTGTACAAATTACAGAAAAGACTTTAACTGCAATATTAAATAAATAAATAAATTAAATAAAATGTGGTAGCAAACACACTTTTCATGCTGGAGGTTTTTCCCATAATAATAATTGAAAAATTTAGAGTTGTTGTTGTTTATATGTTATGCTGTGATTTTATTAGTCCCGCCCACTTGTGATCAAGTAGGGGAGTATGTGAACTAAAATGAGTTTGACGCCCCTGAACCTTTGGTACAGTCACATTGAAAATCTTTGTCTCCATACTGTAAAAACACGGTGGTGCATCATGGCAGCCTCCATAGGGAGGAGCCCTTCTCTACTCTGTCAATACAAAGCGCTCATTCCAAGCGAATGACGACAATAACGTATACATTCGTCGTGGAAATGGTAGAAATGATTCATTTCACCTAAATCTTACACACTGGACCTTTAATGTCTTTGTTGCCTCTTTGACAGAATGACGACTTTTCCGTACTGCAACAAACACCCATAACGACTTTAAGGACCAGTCAAATGAACGCTGCAAAAAGGGCACATTTTGAAATAATGAAGTGGCACCAGAATGAAAGGATTCCCTCGATACTTCAAAAAATCAATGAAATGTCAGGATCAAAACCACTCTCATGTTTTCATCGAGCGGCGGTAAACATCAAAGTGCATTCGATGGCGACATTCGTCATGTCCAGATCCAGCTGCTCTCACTTGACCTGGCGTATCAATATTTTATCGATTGCAGTGAAACACTGAGGGGGCTCGAGGGGGGGGGGGGGGGGGGGCAGGGCGTAGCTGCTCGCTGCCAAAATCATTCATAAACAGATAATTACTTCCCAGATGAGGGATTAAGGATTGTCCTTGAAGGTCAAAACCCAAGCCCTGCCCTCGCTGGGGCCGCTGGGCCGCTGTCGACGCGCCAGTCAGCCCCGGGCATCTGTCCCACCACCGCTGCTGCTGCTACTGCTGCTGCTGCTGCTATTAACCTGAGCAGAGCCAGCGCCACGTCCATAAAGCTGTTTGGGATGTGGCATCTGCTCAAGGGGGGGGGGGGTATTAAGCATAGATTTACAAGAATGAATATGTCCTCCCTCCCTCCCCCCCTCCCTCCTTTCCTCCCTCCGTCATAATCTCTGGTCTTTCTACACGCAAGACACACACACACACAGACACACACTTATGTAATGTCAACACGCTGCAGGCGTGTTCGGACACATGCACCGTCACACTCCCGGACCGGACCCCCTCCGTTCCCCCTCATGCGTGAAGGTTCCAGCATGTTCGGGCGCCTCAGTGAAAGGGGGTTTTTTCGCGCGTGGCCTCTTTGAACTCGCCGCCCTCCACTTCATCCTTCTGCTTTTGGCCTTGTTGCTCTTCAAAGGGCAGGAAATCTCTTCCACCGACCAAAAAGAGCTGTTGTCGGGAGTCAAATGAAAGCGGATCGACTGAAGAGAGAAGACAGGATGATAGCGGGTCGCGTCCCCCTGCAGTCCCCAAAGAGTTTTGAGGATTCACGAGGAAGGACGGAGCCCGATGAACTACACAGTCAGACCGGTGCCCCCCACCGTTGGGCGACGGTGGAGGCGACCAGCAGTCCGAACGCTGGTCTGGCCAAACTGGGTTTCCGTGGCATTGGCTTCCTTTAGGAGTCAAACGCTCGATCCTCGCAGATCTCCAGCGGCGCTTTGCTGGCGCCGCCGAACACCTCCACGTTGGCGTCTATCCACGGGACCACGTTGCCGGGCATGTAGGCCGAGCAGTTGGCCAGACCCACGATGTCCACGGGCCTCAGCACGCGGTCCCACATGTTGAACTGGCTCAGCTCGCCCACGAAGGCCTGCGTGGCGTCGAAGCGACCTCCGACTACATCCTTAAAAAAAACAGAAGAGACGGGAAAGTTAAAGTTGCGCCGGGACGACGAGAATTTAAAGGTGCAGTGTGTACGATTTCGACCGTTTTGATCATGTCTGTCGTCAGAACAAAATATCATAAAACCATGATATTTTCATCAGCATCTAAATGTGTTTTTGTTCCCATTACCCTGAAAGGAGCAGTGTGGAAGATTAGGTGACATCTAGTGGTGAAGTTGCATGCTGCATCCATGCATGAAGTAGAACCTATGGTAGCCCTCAGTTGTCATTCAATCTCAAAGGAAGTTTAGTATGTCCACTCTGGGCCTACTGTAAAAACATGGCGACCCCCATAGAGAGGACCCAAATATATATTAAAGGGCTCATTGAAGGGTGATGGGAAATAATAATACGTTAAGGTGGTTGTGAAAATGTCGGTATGTCATTATTTAGTGTCAAAAATGACCCAAATCTTGACAACTGAGGGCTACCATAGGTTCTCCTGCATGCTCGGACGGTGAGGGCGAGGTGATGGATGCATTACGTGCGACTTCACCTCTAGATGTCACCAAATCTTACACACTGCACCTTTAATTAAGACGAATCAATGCTGTTTGATTTTGATCCAAATGCCAAACGACTGCTCTCTCTGCTCCTGTGAAACATTCAAGCGGCGTGCAATCGTGGGTATTGTGCAATCTGCCGCAATATCACCTTGTATGTGTGTGTGTGTGTGTGCGTGTGTGTGTGCGTGTGTGTGCGTGTGCGCGTGCGCGCGTGAAAGGCCAAGCAGCACAGACTCCCATCTAACGCAGCCAGAGTTAACGTCTGTCTCTCTCTCCGTGGAAATGAGTCTTACGTCAGTACACATTTCTTAAACGCACCAGGAGCCGTCATGGAGCTTATACTGACACAATCGCCTGCTAACGCAACTCCCCAGACCATAATACTCCAGTTTAGATGAATGAGGTAATGGTGAAAAGGGCCACGGTAGCGTGAGAAGGAGTCTCTCTGCCTCCTCTGTGCTGCTCCCTGGGCTCCGCCTCCGGCACCGAGCTCAGGGGAGGATACACAAAGGGATCACACACACACACACACACACACACACACACACACACACACGTGCACACACACACACGTGCACACACACATGCGATCGTTCTCTAAGCTGTTTCCCCCACTGCTCTCACCTGCTCCTGGCCAAGGATGATCACCCCTCCGGGTTTAATTGGGTGCCAGGGGGCCAGGTTGTCGCCGGTGCCGAGGCGCTCGCCGTCCTGGTACGCCTCCCAGAAGCCGTCCCTGGTCGTCCAGGTGATGCAGATGTGATGCCAGCGCCCGTCGCCCACCGACAGGGGCAGCTGGGCCACCTGGTGGGGTGAGTTGACACGAGAGGTGCAGGGATCAGCCACAGGAAGCGCGAGTCAGGAGTCGGGAGAGGTTTAATTTCAGGAGGTTTTTGGAAAACAAGGGAGGGCAATTGGGGGAAGGGGGAAGGGGGGGGGTTAGGGGCTTCAAAGGGACGCGGAGTTCTGCAGGATGAGCCGGTGCCACATGTAAAATTCAGATTACCCAGGTGACATCAAGGGATGTGGCATCCTTCAAAGTGTCTGAGGGGCGAAAAAGCAGTGTCCTTCTCGCGCTTTGTTCACACATCAAAGCAAAAACAACTTTGTAAACCCATGACGTCACCGTCCCCTCGGAGCACACGGCACAACACCACCGTGAGATTGTTACTCATTAGCCCTTTTTTTTTAATGAATTATTTTGTGCTTGTTGCCGCGGAAAACTTGGAATGGAGAAGGAGGCGTCGCCCGAGAAACTTCAAGGCGGCGGCAATTGCAGGAAGCGATTGACCTGGTTAAGGAGGGCAGGTGGCGTCGGTGCACCGGTGGGACTGGGTAGCCCCCTATCCAGTCCCACCGCTGCACCGTGGCTGATAGAGTTATTAGACGGTCTCTGTGAGCTGCTGCAGAGCTACCGCTTTAAAGGTGCAGTGTGTACGATTTTTAATAATAATAGCCCACTTCTGCCCAAACTGGATTAAAGCCATAATGGCGTCTCTCACACAGATTTGGATTTGGGAGGCGGAGCTAGAGCCAGCATCAGACAACACCGATGTCATCTTCACCGCTCAAGTCAGTTTTTCGCCGCTTGCGTCGACGAAGCGTGAACGTGGCTCAGTGGTGGCGCACGCCCTTTGATGGCGGGAGGTTGTGGGTTCGATTCCCAGTCTCTCCGTCCCCTCTCGGATGCTTTGGATGAAAGTAAAACGAAGTCGTGAGGTCACTCCACCCGACGAAAAGTCGTTCAAATGACTGAGTGCATTCTGGAGATAAGCGCTCGATATGTATCTGCCTTCGGCCGAGAGATAAGAGGCCAACGAATCTGCAGAAGTGAAATAAAAAAAAAATGAAGAGTTCCAGATCCTGGCTGCAGATTTGTGAGGCTCAGAGCACCAGATTACACGTGCGCGAGCACATGCCGAGAGATCTCCGTGTTAATGTCGCCCCGTGCTGCAGCCAGGGACGTATCAAAAACCGCCGGCAGTCACATTTGAATGGAAAACACGGAGACGCCATGAGGATGTGAACGTGGAGGCAGAAGGACGGAATCCAGCGACGAGGGGCGGTGTTGCGCAGCGTGCGAGCGAGCGAGAGCCTCTCTCTCCCTCTCCTCACCCTCCCACAAACACAAATAACATTATGATGACCTTGCACTTTTAAAATATTGTCGATGCAGCTTCCCGCTCCGTACATATACGCAGGCAAATGAGCGGCATAAACAATGTGCCCCGGCGGAGCCTGTTATTACGAGCGAGCGGGTTCGACGCATGGATGTGCGGCCAATCATATTCACCGCTGTTCTCTTCCTCCACCTCCTTCACTTTCTTCTCTCTTCCCCTCTCCTCGGCTCGCTATCACCTCCAAAGCGTTCTCTCAGATAGACTCATCCCTCTCTCCCTCTCTCTCTCTCTCCCCCTCTCTCTCTCTCTCTCTCTCTCTCTCTCATCTGTCTGTCTTGCACACATGTATAATGCATGGTGAAGCTGTGAGACGACCTGCCTGTGCCAATAGCGTCCTACGTAAACAAGACGTGGGAAGAAAAGAGGAAAGAACTGCAGGAACAGAAAAAAAAACATCCCTTAATCCCACATGACATCGTCTGCAGACGCTGTAACGCGCATCAGGAAACACACAGATCTGTTGTTACCACTCACGTTGACAGAACAATTCCTTTTCCTGCTCAGGACTAAAGACCATCAAATATTCATCCTCTGTTGTGTTAATTGAAATCCCCACAGCTCCTCACAGTGTGAGTGTGTGTGTGTGTGTGTGTGTGTGTGTGTGACAGTGTGGACACGGAGCGCAGAGGACCAGGCCCTTGGAACAAGTTCTCTAATGAATTTCTCTTATTTCTGGGTGGGTGAGAGCCGGATGTGGGTCAAACTTATTAAATGTTTATAAGGTGCTAAATTAAATATTCAGCCATGACGGTCAGTGAATCCGCTCACGGCTGCATGTGCGCTCGTACGATAACCGTCTGCTTGTTTCTCAGCAGCCCAGCGAAGCTGACGTGAACACAATCCTGCAGAGTCATCCGCCTCAGTGCTCATCCGCCTTCTACTCAGGAGCCAACCTCCGGGATTACAGTGACGTGGAGCAAACCCGCAGTTCACCGGGTGGCCACTTGAGGCTGACGCCAAGGGTGAGTCGACCCCCGAAGACTCCCACGCTGAAATGGTCAACTTTAGGGTCGTGTTTAAAGGTACAGTGCGTAAGACTCGGTGACATCTACAGGTGAAGTTGCTGTTTGTGTCCATCGCCTCACCATCCCGTCCGTTTGAGGGGTGATGGAGAGAAAATCAAACATTTGCTGATTTATAAATTCACGAAAATGTCGGTATGTCATTGTTTCGTTATATTTATAGAAGTGACGAAAATCGTACACACTGCGCCTTTAAAGCCCGGTACAAACTACGCTTTTGGTCTCAAGCAGTCACATTTGATCCCGTGACAACCGACGATTCTATCGAAGTTTGAAATGATGCACAATGAAGGGCGTGGCCTCTTGCGTGACACCTGGGCCACCTTTCTGTGGATGCTGTAGCAGCACCTTGGGCCCACCCCCAGCTCTACCTATGCCCCGCCTCTTTGCCCATTTTTGGGAGGATCGGGAAGTAGGAGGAGTTAGGCATGAGAAATATGGCCGACGAGTGAACCGCCCCCAACTAGCCTCATAAGCATGAAACCAATCCGTGATGTCACGGCCTCGGCTCCGTCCATCGGTGGTTGCACTCGCACTTGGCTCTGAGTTTCTCACCTTGTCGTTGACCAGCAGCTCGATGGGGTTGTTCCCCCATTCGATCAGGACGATCTCATTGGCCTGGCCCGGCACGCCGTAGGAGAACGGGGTCCCGATGCCGGGGCTGGCGCTGGACTTGAGCCACATACACACGGTGAAGGCGTACATCTCCGGCAGGCTCTTCTTGATGCGGCCGTACAGGTAGTTGGTGCGAAGGGGGAGGGACACCTTGAAGTCCTCGGGTGACTTGAAGGCATTGTTACCTGAAACACGATAAAACACATATAACATCTCCAATAACAATTATTCAGATTAATCAGGATTCATATATTCAAAACTTTAGTGGTGCAGTGTGTAGAATGCAGTGACATCTAGTTGTGAAAGTGCACGTCGCAGCTCAATATCCCTCAGCTGGAAGCTCTCGGTCGACATGAACATCAATCATTAAAAATCACTAGAGTTATTTGACATTTCATTTAAGCCAATACGAATTTGAATAATTCCACTTCAATCTTACTCCATGAACCTTTCCAATTTTCAGAAACTTTAAATCTTCTCGTAGAAGTGAAATGGATTTTATGGTAATAAGTGAACAGCTTCATTCAAGTAATAATAGTTGCCTCTGTTGCCAACATGACCTAATTGGCATCGTTTGTTGGCTACGAGACGACAATGAAAAATGAGCCAGTAACAAAAAAAACCCCACAACATTAAAGCACCAAAACGCTTTAGGCATTTCTCCAGTTCCTCGTGTCACTCAGGGTTTCCATGGTGGCTCAGTGGCTGAGGTTGTAGGTTGTTAATGTCCCTGTTCCACTCAGTTTAACTGGAACCACCATTCATAAGTGATGCGGCTGCTCGTCAGTTAAAGAAAGACTGCGAGAGTGTAAATATTTTAAGGAATAAAGACGCGGACGAGAGTAAATAAAGAAGAGAGAGGGGAAGAGGAGCTCGCTGAAAGTTAAAAGAGTCAACGAAAGAAGAGAATAAAGGGGAGGATGATTTCTATGGGCTGGATCCAGAGAGCTTTTCCAGTGGAGCCAGAACAGTGTGAAGTTCACAACGTATTACAGATTCCATGTTGGCCCCGGGGGTCCTCTCTATGCAGAACTCATCAGGATACTTTGTGCCACAGATCAATGGAAAGACAGAAATCTATTTGAATTAGAAAACAACAACAGAGCCTCCGACGCTGGGCTGAAAATGTTGTATAACGGATTCAACCTCTCTGCAGCAGCGTTTTGATGTAAATTGAACCAAATAAGGAAAACAAAGGTTGTTTTTTTAAAAGGCAGATGGAACCGGTCCTGTGTTACCTGCTCACCTCTCCAACCACAGAGCAGCGTCAACATGGGAGACGGAGGCTCCACCAAGGAAACTAGTGTTGGTTGTTAGATTCTTTCAGGCCAACCCTAACTCTAAACCTTCAAGGCCAACCCTCACCCTTACACTAATCCTACCCTCACGCCAACCCTATCCAACCCCAATGTTATCCTAACCCTAAACCTAACTTTTACGCTATCCAACACCTAACCCTAACCCTAACCATGACCCTCATCCCAACCCATAGACCGTGAGCCCTATGGACTTTAGCCAAGTATCCACTACAAGTGGTTGCTCTACCAAGAAGCCAAAACCCATTGGCCCACGGCTGGAACAACCATTGAGGTTTTTCAAAGTAAAGTTGGCTCACTGCACAGCCCTTTACCTTATGGGGAATGGAATGCTCTACCAAGAAGGCCCTGGCGCATCAGCAGCTTCGGACTTAAACCAGTGACCTATGGTTTAAAAGTTAGACGATCCACCAGTACCACAGTGCCGTACCTGCTGGCCTTTGAGCACCGACTCCCTATACTGTGCTGGTGGTTCTCCTCTTTCGAACCTTTGGGTTCTGCAATCTAACCCTTCCATCTTCAAAAGCCACTGACTCTTCCCCCTGAGCCTCCAGGAATGTCCAAACGTCCAGCAGTGCGATAATCTCCTTTTCCTGTCGGCCAAATTTATTTGTGTGATGTTGACATCCAGCATCAGAGAGATCCCCCCGAGTGTGGACATCACTCTAACATTTCTTGATCTAATTAAGCATTCAGAGTTGCTTTCCAAGTCTCATTTCCAAGACTGCATTTAGAATGGCTCTGAGAAGACGAGGAAAGAAACTCACTGCGCTGTGAGCTTTTTCTTTGCATCATCAGAAATTGACTAATTAGTGCTAAATGTGTCTGAGGCAAATAAAAGAAAAAAAAAGTGTGGTGTGAAAATCCAAATTTGCAGCACCCATTGTATGCCTTACTTCTCTCCAGCTCTGTGATCCTCTCCAGGAGGGAGTTGAGAGCGCTCTCTGTGCGTTGGCGGTGGGCCGCCGTTTCATTGTAGAGCTGGCTCTTCTCCTCCTCCAGCTCCGCCACCTTCCGGAGGAGCTGGGTCTCCAGGACCCCCAGACGCTGCCGCAGCAGGTCCCTCAGCTCGGGGGGCAGAGGAGTCAGCGCAGAGACTCCTCCGGAGGAGGAGTTTGTGGAGGGGAGACGCAAACTTTGTTGCTGTGAGGCAGAGAAGGAACGATAGAAGAAGAACGGCGAGAGAATAGACACGAGGTTAGATAGTGACAGACAGGGAGGTAGGTAGGTGTTTGTGGATGGACGGGTGTCTGGATGAAAATGCAGACGGATGGATGAATGGATGGATGGATGGGTGAAAATGCAGACGGATGGATGAATGGATGGATGGGTGGATGGGTGAACATGTATACAGTTTACGGGTGGAGGGATGAATGGATGGACAAATGGGTGGATGGATGGATGGACATGCATACAGATAGATGGGTGGATGGATGGTTGGGCGGGATGGTTGGATGTGCAGAAGTATGGACGTATGGATGGACATGCATACAGATAGATGGGTGGATGGATGGTTGGGCGGATGGTTGGATGTGCAGACGTATGGATGGATGGATGGACATGCATACAGCTGACAGATGGAGGGATGGCGATGAAAAGATGGACGAATGGACGGATGGCCATGCATACAGATGGATGGATGATGATGAACGGATGGATGAATGGATGGATGACAGCGACATCAAGTCCTTGCTGCACCATGTGTTTGATACATGAGTGGTCTAAGTGTGGCAGACGTCCACTGGTGACCTGCCGAACCCCGTTGTGGTTGAGCCGGGTATTAAAGGCAGGTGCATTCGACACGTTCTCAAACTTTGATCAACTCTTCCCTTCTTCAGTGGATCCTTTATTTTTTTTATTTTTTTTTTTAATGACGGCTCCGGTGAGACATTCCCCCTTTGACCTGCCC
>JAFBJT010005568.1:0-20404 GCA_016785325.1 Chascanopsetta lugubris
TAGTACTCTTGTTCTGAACCATGCTTCTCTGATATAAGGTTTTAATAAACAAATATATACCAAAAATATCAGTGTTTATCCTTTTTTATATTTCTATCATTTCTCATCACAATGAATCATTCGTAAATGATAGGGGAATCCGGGTGGCTCAGCACCAAGGAGCCATAGCAGTTAGCACCTCAACGAAATGGAACGCGGCCCAATGGCGCCACCGTTTGAAAATCCCAGCTCTGTTGTGTCCTCGTCGCTCCGTGTTTTGGAGCTTTGTTTACCCCCTCCTCGCTGCTTAACTCGGTGTTGTCCCGCTCCGGTGTCGCCGCTATGGGTGTCCACGACCTGTGGTCCATCTTGGAGCCGGTTCGTGAGTCGGTGCCTCTCTACAGTTTGAGCGGAAAGACGCTGGCCGTCGACCTGAGCCTGTGGGTGTGCGAGGCCCAGCACGTCCAGGCCATGATGGGGAGGGTCACCAAGCCCCACCTGAGGTAATGATACACACGCTACGACCATGTCCTTTAAACTAGCTTTAAGCTAACTTCCGCCGTGTCACACTCTGTGTTGTTTGTGCGTAGGAACCTATTTTTCAGGGTGTCCTCCCTCACACTGATGGGGGTCAAGCTGGTGTTCGTCATGGAGGGAGAGGCCCCCAAAATAAAAGCCGACACCATGAACAAGAGGACGGAGACGAGGTTTGGTGGCTTCAAAAAGAAATCGGCTCCCAGTGCTTTGAAAACTACGACCAGTACCAGCAGGGGGCGCTTTAAGGCTGTGCTCAGAGAGGTGGGTGACTCCTCACTCCTTCCTCCACTTGACATCAGAGTGGATTGATGTTGTTTTGTAAAAATACAAAGTCTATGGGGTTTAGCGACTGCTAGTGGTAATATTGCTTGTTGTATACTGAATACCGACTACCTCACAATTTCCTTCCGAGTTAAGGAGAACATGTGGCAGCCTTAAGTTAGCACTAAAACTCAAAAGATGTTGCATTTGTCCCTTATGGGCTACTGTAACAAACATGGCAGTGTATTTCTGTTGTAAACAAAAAGGCGATTACAGTTATGTAAACTGTGGATTCATTAGAAAACTAGGGGTCGACTAATTCAAAAATAAGAGTCAAATTTAAAGTTTATTCATTAAAAAGTGGACTACTTTGTGTTGTAATTTGTAACATACCATATGTAATATTTTCAATTTTTGCTAGGGTAAGGGTTGGGATTAAGGTTAACAAAATAAAGATCATCATCTGCCTCATCAACTACCAATTTGTTTAGCTCTTAATAACTAATATCAACGGAAATCTTTTCATTTATTTATTATTTTGATATATTCCGTTTTCAACAGTAGAAATAGAACAGATTCTTGCACACTGCACCTTTAAGCACCATTTTTCTCTTCTATCTAAAAGGTCTTCTTCTTCTTCTCCCTCTTATAGTGTGCGGAGATGTTGGACTACCTGGGTGTGCCCTGGGTGACGGCAGCTGGGGAGGCCGAGGCCATGTGTGCTTACCTGGACTCGCAGGGCCTGGTGGACGGCTGCATCACCAACGATGGAGATGCTTTCCTGTATGGAGCCCGGACGGTCTACAGGAACTTCAACATCAACAGCAAAGTATGACTCTACGACATCTTAGAGGATACGAATAAGAAAGACTCAATTGTTGTCAACTGAATCCGCACGTGAAGCTCCTATTTCTAATTTTCCTCTCCTTCTCTTCCAGAACCCTCAAGTAGACTGTTACCAGACCTGTCGTGTGCAAACACAGTTGAAACTGTCCAGAGAGAATCTGGTGGGTTTGGCCGTCCTGCTCGGATGTGATTATATTCCCAAGGTAGGAAAAAGCCCTTTAAAAATACATAAATAAATAAATAAATAAATAAATGAATAGGCCTTTAAACTCACTGAATGAGCAACGAGAGTTAACTCTTTATCCTCATGCTTTTGTTTTGAAGGGGATACCAGGTGTGGGTAAAGAACAGGCCCTTAAATTCATCCACTCTCTCCAAGGACAAACAGCGCTGCAGAAGTAGGACATTCATTTTCCTTTCGAGTTGGACCTCGCATGCGTTTTCCTTCGGCTTTGAACTCCCCTCGTCCCCTCGTCATTTCAGATTCGCTCAGTGGCGGGAGGACGACCCGGGTGTGTGCGAGGAAGTCGTGAAAAAAGTTCCTCACTGCCTCGTGTGTCGGCATCCCGGTGAGTGGAGTTCGGCGGCTCTGAACTTGATAAGAGGTGTCCCACTTCCCACACCGAAGCTGGTCTTAAAGCCATCGAACCCGTCACGTTGAAACATGCACCCACGTGAGAGGTGTCGGCACACACCCGCTGATCTTCGCCGCCACATGAGTGTCACAAGTCCCGTGCTTTTCTGGCGGCTCCCGTGAAACGTTTATTCGGACTCTTTGGTTTCCAGGCTCGGCGAAGACGCACGAGCGCGGCGGCTGCGGGCTCTGTGACAGCCGGAGGTTCTGCCAACCTCAGGATTTCGATTACCTGTGTCCCTGTGACTGGCACCGCCACCAGCAGAGCCGCCAGGCCTCGTCTCTGGAGGCGAGCATAAGGAAGTATGTGACTCGAGCTACTCACAGGGCAGTTTTACTTAAAGGTGCATTATGCAACATTTTTGCTTCAGTTTTTGATGCAAGTGTGGAAAGAGTCTTTTGTGGGGGAAATATTGATCAGTTTATGATTGTGTATGAGCTCGTTCCCCCGCCTGCTGTTCCAAGTCAGGGGTGTCGAACTCATTTTAGTTGAGGGGCCACATACGCCCCAATGTGATCTCGTGGGCCAGACCAGGAAAATCATAACACAAAGTCATCTCGCAGGCCGGATTGGATTCTCTGGTGGGTCGGATTCGGCCCGCGGGCCGTATGTTTGACACCCCTGTTCTAAGTGCCCCTGTTGGCTTTAGCGAGCTAGCAAGCTCAAACAGAAGCAACTGAGTGAGATAGCTCCAAAATGGAGTCCCCCAAAACAAACAACCAGCCCTCGTCTCTTATCTAATTCCCGATAAAGACATATTATCCATTTATTGAAAATAATCAAATTTAACATAAATCCTTGTCATCATTTATTTATTTATTCAACCGTGTTGTCTCTCTTGTAGGAAAACACTGGCAAGTCACCAGTTTCCTTTCACAGAGGTACGGTACATTACATTAGCGATGGATCATATGTTATTGTTTCATACACACAGAAATCTACTGTATAAGGTTTTGATATTCCAATTTAAATTTGCAGATCATTTGTGAGTTCCTGATTCCCAAAGACAAACCTGTGTCACATTTCAAAAGGAGACAACCTAATTTAAACGCGATGCAGGTAATTGCTTTTTAAAACATTTCTCGTTTGGCTGATTGTTTCTTGGGTTCGTTGCACCTCAAACCGTTTTTTAATTCAACCAGAAATTTGCAAATGACAAGATGGAGTGGCCGAAGCACTACACCAGTGAGAAGGTGTTGGTCCTGATGACTTACACCGAGTTGATGAACAGGAAGTATGGAAGAGGGATGAGCTCGCAAATCAAGCCACTCAGGTATTATCCTACGAGCTCAATTCCCCTTTTTTTCCCCTTTTCTTTAAATTGACCTAATGAAAGGATCTGATGCTCGTCACTACCACAGAATATTGAAACCACGAGTGAGGAACGCCGTCGCTTGTTTCGAGGTCATCTGGACCACACCAGGTCAGTTTGAGTCTTTTGTGGAAACGAGCGGCCATTTTCCCGAAACGACACCCTGTGATATGTGAGAGGAAGCACACACTTCCTCTGACTTGAGTGACAGGACTGCTGCAGTGGGGCGGAGGCTGGGGTGCGGGGTGCGGGGTGCACGTCGCCGGGTTGTCTGTTAGTGCCTGGCTGTGAGGTGGAGCTCGGAGGTGGCAGATCAGTCACAACAGCCACGAGGTGCTAAAGCGGCTTCCTCCCCGGGCTGGGAAATCTGTCGTATGTCTCACTAACAAGCTCCGTCTGACATGAGGAGGCCTGAGAAAGTCACGGCAAAACGTGGTGCCTCCTCACATGTGCCACATCATGGGACGGACATGGTTTTAAAGGCCAGTATGTGAGAGCTTTGATATACAAAAAAAAAAATGCAATAAAAAAATTAATAAGATTAATATATATATATTTATATAAACCTCCATGTCGCCGTGGCACTGATCTCCCCAAGTTTGATTAAAAAGATAAAAGTCTAAAATAGATTTTACAACGCTCGCCATGTTGAAATAGTGTCTCCTCTCACACCACGTACTTTCCACTGAAAGCTTCATACTGGTTTATGTCAATACATCTATTGATCCATCGAGTCCTGTGTCCCTTTTCCAAGGTCAGCATCTCCTTTAAGGCACAATGCCTGTCAGAAAACTGTTCATCCCAACGCCCAGTTCTGTTTATTTCTTAACGCCGCTCACGCGAGACTGTCCTCTTCTTTTTGTTCCCCAGAGCACTACGTGTTTCCTGAGGATCATCCTGCAGAGAGTCGGCATGAGGTGAACACAGTGGAGGAAGAGTCTCTGTTCGGTGTGGCCTTCCCCGAGCTGGTGGACAGCTACCTGAGAGACAAAGCCCTGGCTGAAGACAACAAGACCAAAAGTAAGAAAAGATACTTTATAATACTTATCAATAAGTACATTTCAGGGTTGTTATTTCATTTCCACGTCAGACCCCAGACGTTAGAACAGGTTGAGCAGACTCCCCACACTGGCGGCCTCACACAGGGCGATTCTGATCAAAGCCACGTGGAGCGTTGCCTTGTTTTTCAAAGCCTTCCATTACAGCTGCTCTGACACCTGAAAATGTAGAGTTTGGCAGCTCCACGTGTTCACACCAAAGGCTTTGATGCAGCCCAGAGGCGTCTGTCTCGCAGGCCTCGCTGCTGTCGCTTGATACAGGCTGTCACTGCTGTAGATCCACTCTCTAATACACAGTGGTTTTTTTTTTTTTTTACTGGGAATTGATGTATTTCATGAAGTGCTTACACAAATGTATACAGATGATAGAATTGAGATAAAAGAGTCTAAAGAACAAGACACGAATAAACCAAGCACTAAACGTGTAACTTACCTTGAATCCTTATGCGCTGTATCTATGATTGACATATTTAAAGGTGCAGTGTGTGAGATTTAAGTCAACAGGTGAATGATGACATTTGAGGTAATTGGATTATAAGGACGTTCTTCGTGGAAACACAGTCACCTGAATTGTTTTTGAATGACTCTAGAATGGGTCCTTTGAATTGACATCGGGAGCAGCACACCACTATGGAGGCGGCCATGTCGCACCACCATCTTTTTTCCCAGAGTGTCCCAAGTGTTTCCTGGACTCTGGTGTTAACCCTTATCCACAGTTCTTCACATGAACTTAAATGAACCATGGTCACACAAAGTATAATGTGTTGATCTTGGACCAAACCCTTAAACCCTCCTTCTCTCCTCCACAGAAAAGAAACCAAAGGGTAAAAAGGAGAAGCCGTCCGACGCCTCCGACGGCGTCGCAGACCTCCTGGCTCAGATGTCTCTCCAGAGCTCTTCAGCAAACCCAACCTCTCGGCCTCAGATCGTTTCAAAGCCCAAGGAACCAGAGGTGGTGGATCGGTGCGCTCCAGTGAACCACAGAGCGAACTCAACCCAGCACGTCGGCGAGGGCGACTGCCCCGCCACCCCTCCGTCTCATGGGGGGTCGGTGGCCGCAGCCTCGCCGTCTGTCTCCTCCGTCCTCGACGCTCTGCACCTGAGTGACATCGACTGGGAGACGGCCTCCTTCACCTCCTCTCCGGCTCCACAAGCGGCCGGGAGCCGCGGCAGTGAGCCCGGGCCGGAGACATCGGCCGATGGAGGGGTCAGGGGAGGAAGGTCGGGAAACGCCGAGCGGGAGGAAACCCCCCGATCGGCCCCGGAGGTGTGCTACGCAGACTGTCCCCTGAGGGACAGGGTGCTCATGAGAAATGCTGCCTCAGCTTTGAACCGGGTCGCCAATCCGCCGCCTCGTGATTTCACCTCAAACCCGAGCAGAGGAACCTCCAGTCAAGGCGGCGGTGATTGCAATTTGACTTCAAAGAAATCTGATGTGACCAAAACAGATCCGTTAAGTGACGGAAAAGGAAAAGCCGAGACTGAAACGCTGGTTCCTGCAGCAGGAGATCAACCAAAGGACGCACGTGATCGTCCACAGAAGTATAACTTGGCCCGCTCGGCCCTCTCGGCCTCCTCCGCCCCGCCCCAGAGGCTCCACTCTGACCCGGGTCCGTGCGACAGAGACCGGAACGTGGCACAGGCCACCAAGAAGAGCGTGTGTTTGAGCCTGTGCTCGTCCAGCGATGACGACAGCAACACGGAGAACAGGCCGTCTGCGCCTCAGAGGAAATCCAAGATGAAGGCCGTGCACACAAAAAACAACAAGGACCGGGTCATCGCGGACTTCCTGGTGAAAGCAGCTCGTGGATCCAAAACGGGCTCGCAAACCGGGACCAGGGCTCATCGGATTGTGCCGTCGGAACCCAAACCTCAGAGGCACAGCCAAGACGCTGACGTCAGCAGAACACCTGTATCGACCAAAGGGAAACGCTTGGACGTGACTGCGGGTGATGACGACGTCGTGTTCTGTCCGGCTTCACCCGTGACTGTGCTGGATAGTGATGACTCGGCGATTTGTAGCGACAGTCCGCTGCCGCTGGCCGAGAGGCTGAGACTGAAATTCCTGAAATGAACATCGAGGACACGGGAGTAGAATATTGAATGATCTAGTTTTGATTGTGTGTGTTTTTGTGTAATTGGTCAATCACGTAGTTTTAACAGAATAAATAGTCGATCTGGAGGAGCACCTTAAATTTGGTGCGTATCCAAATGACAATCCGGATATAGCTATTGTGAATATGCTTTTATAAAGTGAGATAAATGCACTCTATTGCTGATACAGAAGTTTGAAAATCATCACGCTAACATGGAGGTCAGTGTGATACACATCGTTTTATTGATTGCAAAGGACGCACGTGATCGTCCACAGAAGTATAACTTGGCCCGCTCGGCCCTCTCGGCCTCCTCCGCCCCGCCCCAGAGGCTCCACTCTGACCCGGGTCGGTGCGACAGAGAGCGGAACGTGGCACAGGCCACCAAGAAGAGCGTGTGTTTGAGCCTGTGCTCGTCCAGCGATGACGACAGCAACACGGAGAACAGGCCGTCTGCGCCTCAGAGGAAATCCAAGATGAAGGCCGTGCACACAAAAAACAACAAGGACCGGGTCATCGCGGACCTCCTGGTGAAACCAGCTCGTGGATCCAAAACGGGCTCGCAAACCGGGACCAGGGCTCATCGGATTGTGCCGTCGGAACCCAAACCTCAGAGGCACAGCCAAGACGCTGACGTCAGCAGAACACCTGTATCGACCAAAGGGAAACGCTTGGACGTGACTGCGGGTGATGACGACGTCGTGTTCTGTCCGGCTTCACCCGTGACTGTGCTGGATAGTGATGACTCGGCGATTTGTGGCGACAGTCCGCTGCCGCTGGCCGAGAGGCTGAGACTGAAATTCCTGAAATGAACATCGAGGACACGGGAGTAGAATATTGAATGATCTAGTTTTGATTGTGTGTGTTTTTGTGTAATTGGTCAATCACGTAGTTTTAACAGAATAAATAGTCGATCTGGAGGAGCACCTTAAATTTGGTGCGTATCCAAATGACAATCCGGATATAGCTATTGTGAATATGCTTTTATAAAGTGAGATAAATGCACTCTATTGCTGATACAGAAGTTTGAAAATCATCACGCTAACATGGAGGTCAGTGTGATACACATCGTTTTATTGATTGCAAACGCAATTAATTAGTTGCAATTCATTTCTGCGGTGAAATCGTTACAATAAATTCCCCCCCCCAAAAAAAGACGTTTTTCGTTGCATGAAATGAACTTCCCCGAAGTGTCGGGAGTTTTGTGGATTAGCACAGATTTCAGATGTAATGACGCCTCATGTGCTTGTTTTCTCCCACTGCTGCGTTGACAAGTACAACAGGACACTGAGCCGTGGCTTTTACAGCCTGCTGGTGTTGCTCCCCTTGATCCCGAGTGAGGCCTTACTCACCTTTTCAGACATGAAAGGTCTGACAGGAGCTTGGTGACAGCTGCCCAAATAACAACCTGGGCCTGGAGCTGCCTCTTAAACCTGAAGCTTTTCCTATATTCAACAGTGTGTGGGGATAAATGACCTCATCTAGCAGCTTTTTTATTCTCCATCATTCAGAGACATGGTTCCCTTCTAGTGATGTTTGCACGTAACATGAACATCTTCTAATTGTCTTTACTGAACAACAGACGAATGTGAAGTTGAGGTAAAAAATGAGATCAATACAATGTTGTTGTTTTTTTTTATCTATATTGGTGGAACATCCCTTGAGAGTGGTTCTGCAAACCCATTTCCCATCAGTGACAACACCGTAAAAACTAATCATGTCAAAAACAGGACATGGAGCATTTCCATGAATTCATATGATATTTAAAATTTATTAACAGATGAAAATATCGCTTCACATAAACCAACTACGTCATTTTCTACATTTTGCTAAATCATTTTATGGGTCAGATTGGACCTTATCTTTGACACCCCTGATCTACATCCCACCCCAAAAAGGTGTTTTCTATCATTTTTGATGAATGCGAATGAATCAAATTCTTTGACTCAGATTTGTTGCATCCAATCTTACACTCCTACATTTTATTTTAAGTTCAACTGTGTTGTATTGAATGACATTCAAAAACCATCCACACATAATCCAGCACCATTGAAAACACTGATTCTAATGTGAAACTTTCATTTTCAGGCAGAACTGAAGTTCCTAGAGTCATTGCTCCAATATTCCGAATGACATCCTTGCTCATGGTCATGGGAGCTGCTCAGTGAGCTGTGTGTGGATGAGGTGTCGCTGCTCTGACAACAGTCAGACTGAGGACACACGCAGGCCCGACTTGTCAGAGAGGTGTGAAGCTCTCAGGTGCAGGCGCATCCTCCCACTTCTTCATTAGACACATCACATCAAACTGATAATTGTCGGCCTGCAGACTTTAAAGGCTCATTTCCCACTAAAGGAATCTAATTATTTTTCTTTCTGTCACATTATCCGTCTATTTAGCCCTTCTTCACACCCCCGTGATAACCAACGACGTCCTTTCGAGGAAGGTTGCATTTTGGCACTTGAGGTTTTCTTTGAACTTTTTTTTTTTTTTTTTTTTTTTTTTGCGCCTGAGCTGTGAACCCATAAACCTCCGGAGATCTGCGCGTGTATAAAGACGCTCCGTCACCCAAATGTGGCTCAATGTCAAAGAGAAGGAGGGCGAGATCCAGAGAGAGTTGGGTGTTTCCACCATGGACCGGGTCACAGCCAACATCCTGGCCGAATGGAAGACCTGCGAGGGCGCGTTTGGAGAGGATCCTGACTCCCCGCTCCTCTCCTCTTCCCCGGAGTCCTCCTCCTCTTCCTCCTCCTCCTCCTCCGCCGGGGACTCCATGTGCTCTTCCCCGGAGATGTGCTACTCCAGCGGGCACCACCAGGACTTCTCCCTGGGCTTCGCGGAGCGCGGTGCCGCCGCGGGGGCGCAGCGGCACGGCAAGGGCAAGATGTCCACCAAGAGGCGCATGAAGGCCAGCGAGAGGGAGAAGATGCGGATGCGAAGTCTCGCGGAGGCCCTGCACCAGCTGCGAGACTACCTGCCGCCGGACTACAGCAAGAGGGGCCAGCCCCTCACCAAGATACAGACCCTGAAGTACACCATCGAGTACATCAACAAGCTCTCTGACATCCTGAGCCGTGCGTAACGGACGCGCCGCGAACCGCTTTTACGCACGAGGTCCACAGACTTTGGGAGAGGTGCCAGATGGGCAACTTTCACGCACACGTTTAACAGATTGTCTTTCATGAATCGATGATTTATTTGTGAAAATATCCGATGAAAAAAAAGTGCCTCGTGTGCCACTTTTACGCACAAGGTCCACAGACATTTGGATTTTGATGAATGAGACGCTGATAACTTAATGTCTTATGATGTGTTCCTTCATCTTTTATTGCCCTTTTCATGTTGTAAATAGTATTAAACGGGCACTTGGCAATTATTTTTGTATATGGTGGTGATGATGCCTTTGCTGGAAATGTGAATTCAGAGTTGAGAGATGTACGTGTTGATTTATAGTATAAAATACTGTCATGGTGATTTGACAACATATGAATGGATGATGTAAATATTTGATGATTTATTGAAAAAGATCACTGTTATTCAAATACTTATTGAGTGTCTGTGTGATATTCTCAAGTTTTTGCTGTGACAGAGCAATAAAATAATAATTGCTTTTGCAAAATATCCAGTATCTACTCCCAAGTATGAAATATTTCCTATCTGTGTTAAATGTTTATATATTTGTCAACAAAACCACGTGTTTTCTGTGCAAACATCTGTAATAAATCTGTGTTATGTGATGGAATCATGGCCCACTTGATTAATGAAGCGTCTCCTGGGTTTGAACAGACGTCAGCCCGGTCCTCCAATCAGAACACGAGAACACAGCACACTTACCTTGAGTGACAGTGGTAAGTGGCCAATCAACGCTCAGCATTCTCCCAGATGGGCGGTCGCTTTCCACATAATGTGTTTCCTCACAAAGAATTCCCGACCTGGGATATTACTGTTCCTGACGACGCCGCCATTTCAAAGCTAAGGAGACGACGCAAAGCTGTAGGCATTTTTGTACGTGTTTAATTTTTTATTTTTCTAAAATATTCTTTATTTTTATTAGCAAGTCGTGCGACCACATTAGCCTACATTTTGATTCTACCTCGTCTGCAACACCAGCGGAAGTAAGTACATTCTCTCCGTCGCGTTTCACCGACACAGCACAGAAACGCCCCTTTCATACCTAACATGTATCCACACTTTTGTTTGGTCAATTATGTCCAATAGATAATTAGAAAAGAGACCACGAAGACGTTAGCTATCTACTAAACTTGTGTTTGTGGGAAGGGGCTTGTTATTCTAAACGCGTTTAAGTCCGTATCTGTCTGTTTTCTGCGATGTAGTCTCCAGGAATTAGACGGGGCCTAGCATTGTAATGTAGCCTGCTGTGCTCACATTAGCTCCTAGGTGTTTAACAGGACTAAAGAATTGTTGGCAGAGATTTAAACATGTATTTCGGCGCCTCGCTTCATGTTTCAGGGTTCACACACGCACACACACACACACACACACACACACACACACACACACACACACACACACACACACACACACACACACACAGAACAGAAATGTTTCCATGACGCTCGACGTGCCTGTGGCTTTACAGACTTATTCACTTTAACATAACACAGATGGTGGTTGTTGTTGAGGGCATGTGTGTGGCTGACCTCTGTGAAAGGTTGCTGTATTGATTCATTGGCTTTATATCGATTATAGGCTTAAGTAAATAGCGTAACAAATACAACCTGCTGAAGATCGATATTCACAGGTTGTTACTTTCAATCAGTGTAACGTCCACAATTGGCTACAACCTGCTTTTCAACTCAAACACTGAAAGTGGAGCAGAAAGGAAAGTTGTTGCAAGTGGGCAGGGACCGTCCACAAAGTGCAAAGATGAAACTACAACCTGCAAAAAAACAACAACAAAAGAACACAAATGCCTGTGCACACACTCATTAGAAGGGAACCCTTTTCGCCCCCTCTCTTAAATATTTTAGTTTCGTGATTAATGCACAACCCTTATTTAACTTGCTTGCCACCCATCACACAGTCTTATATTTGTGCTTGGTCGGCTTTAGTTCACAGGTGTTTGTGACTTTTCCTTCAACCTTGTCACATGTCACAGTGACAGGCATCACCGTACAGCACACCTGAATGTAAACGACGCGAAGCTGAGGTTTCATGTTTCCATTGTCTGCAGAGAGACAATTTCCCCCCCGGAAATAGTTTTGAGATGATGTCAACTTTGTGACAAGGTGGTGATTCTGGTGGAAATAGAGAATGTTTGTAAAAGAATGTACTCAGATAACTTGTGGTATTCAAGAGTGTCATTTGCTTATATCATGGATGATTGCATCACTGCAGTTCTGCACGGAATATGAGGGTTTTTCCATTGGATGTTCTATTGCATTAATTATGTTTTGTCTAAGTAATATGAAATGGCTAGAGGTGATGTTCTTTTTGTCTTTAAAAAAACATCTGTAACGTTTCAGATGGATGCAGACACAGAAGAGAAGATCACAGAAACTCCCAAGATTTCCAAGGATGAATCTGAGAAACCTGGAATTGAAAACAAATCCAGGTCTGGTCTAGTTTCTTGTTGTGCAGTTTATTCCATAAATAGGTGCACTCTCTGGTTTCAAACCGTCATAAGGAAACAGGCTGAAAGACGACTTGACCCTCATTTATCTATCTTTCCATTCTTCCACGATTGAACTCAGTGGCAGTTTGCTCCTTTGTTTATTTTGTCTTTTACATATCCTCAGGGGTCGTGGGTTTCGAGGTCGTGGTCGAGGGGGGCAGATGAACCGTGGCTTCATGCGGGGCGGGCGAGGCATGATCAAGGGGTTTGGTCCACCCGGACCTGGGAGAGGTAGAATGAGAGATGGGCCCATGAATGGATTCGCGCCAATGAGGTATTTGTTATCATGTCAAAGTCTCTAAGCTTCCACTGACGCCTGCTGCCGTTAACATGGAATTTGTATGCTTTCTCTCGCAGGGGAATGGGGCGCATGCGTCCTTACCCAGACCCCAGAGGTCATCGGGGTAGGGGTGGACCCATGCGTATGGGCCCTCCTCCTCCTCCTCCCCCTCCCCCTCCACCAATGCCTCCCATGCACTTCAGAGGACCCTTCCCACCCATGCACAGGTACACACCTCATGAAACCCCCACGAAAGTCTTTAATCCATACATCTAAATAACTGCTTTGCTTTACCTGAAGACACGGCCCTCCTCCTCCACCTCCTCCCCCGGGACATCCTGGTTTCAGAGGACGACCACCTCACCCGAGAGGACGCGGCATGCCACCTCTCGGCCCTCCACGCCAGTTCCACCCCCGCAGCCCGAGAGGGTAAGAGCTCTTTTTTAATATCGCCGTCATGCTTATGCTTCGCAAATCTCTACATTTTGCTCGCACCTTTTTAATATTCTTAATTGGATTGAAGAATCCACCTGGGAAGCATTTGAAACATGCTTACTCCTGTGTGGGTTTTTTTTAAAATCCACAATGCAGTAAGACACAATAGCACAACCCTACCCATCTCTTTCTCTGAAGCCTCAGTCTAACTTCATTTTGTTCACTTAAACTTATCACATATCGTCTATGTCGTCCAATAAGGATAAATACGGGCCGATAGTTGTTTGCTTAAAAATCTATTGAATTAGTTTGTAAATAATTATCATTGCTCAGCTGAGATAGTGCATGAGAGAATATTATACAGTGAGTTCACAGGAGTCGACCTACCTGGTTAGAACCTTTCAGAAGGCTGCTCTTATCAGAGTGTAACCCCTATTGGCAAAAGCCGAGCGTCCAATATGTGATCTTATCCTTTTACACAGCTACCACAATGGACCGGTCTCTCCGCCTCATCACCCAACTGGCAGAGGCCAGAGGTGGCCAGGGCCCCCTGGTGGCCGCCGCTTTTAGCACAGCCTGCCCACAAAACATTAACCAAGTACTTGTTAAAGGGGCTTAAAGTGGTGCAGTGAACGAAAAGACCCCTGAATTATGTTTTAAACAAAGTTCTCTTGAGTATCTTTACTCTGTGGCCAAATGTCTGGTTATTGATATTGTCTACTGGCAAATAATCACGTGAAATGGCTAATGATGACAAACCGAGGACTCATGACATGCCTGAAAACGTAATGTTCATAAAGGCATTCCTATTTTATGTTACCTATAAACATTTGTTGATAATGTAGAAATGATTTGAGGTGGGTTGAAGCCGCTGTTCTCAGAGGGAGGGAAATTATTGTTGAATTTAATGTTCTGTGATTCCTGTAACGGTCACCCTGTGAGCCTTAAGAAAACTTCCTGACTTTTCATAAAACATAAACACATGGGGTGACAGTGCTGATTCATAGGTGGGGGGACAATAATACGAGTGCACAACAGCCCTCAAGCACCACTGCTAAGTAGTTTCATACACCTTGGACCTCCCTAACCTTCCCTTTTGTTCCTATAGACCTGTACTATAACCTCACCAAGCAGTGCAACACATACTGTTCAATGTCACGTTCAAGTGATCAGACAATATTCCTCTTGTCAAGTATTCATGAGTATTTAATTTTATATTTGATATCATTAATGTGCAGCTATTTTAAGTTATGAGTATCACTGATTGGAACATTCATGTTTTGTCTCCAGCAGTCTAACTGAAATATACATATCTAGTAGCTTTTATAAGTGAAAGCAAATTCTGCTGGTATTTGCTATAGTTACGGATAAGATATCACTCTTTTCTGTGTTACGTTTTTGAAGTGTTACAACGACTCAATTCACTGTAATTAACATAACTTTTGTGAACCTGTGAATGTGTTTTATGAGAACCGTCGAGATTCGACGTAGTCGTGAAGAAGAAAAACAATAAAACGAAAAACAAACTCAGCCTCTCTTTTTGAGTTGTCATTACAATTTACAACATTTACTGAACTCTTCACTGTTCTCAGTTGCACAGTTACCAGTGTTTTTAATGAATCTAAGAGAACATTTGATCCACGTAAAGAAAACCCACTGTAGAGATGCACATTTGGATGAGTGTGGAGGACCAAGAGCCTGTAATGAACGTTATAGACTCCATGTGTTGTTACTGAGTCATTTCTGTAGGCTTGCTGAGGGCTGGAATTCTAAAGAAAATAAATTAAACACTTGGAATTTGCTATAATTACATTTATAGTTGCTGAAACACTCAAATATGGGACTTTTATGTACTTCAAGAAGTATTGTCATTATATGTTTTTTGAGTTAAATTTGACTGAAGGACCGCTTCACGTACAAGGCGTTGAATTAAGAAACTGAGTGGTAGCATGTATAAAAGGAGGACATGATCTGCAAAGGATAAGCACTCTGATATGACCATGGACCCAACACATTTGAGCCTGTCAGTGATATAATCACACTCGAAAGAAGAGCAAGAATGTTACTGTTCATTCATTTTTTTTCTCTGTTCCTGAATTTATCTAATCCTCATTAAAAGTGTTGTGCTTGTTCTCTAAAAAAGCCCTGAAAGGCATTTTGCAAATCATTTTAAAAGTCAATGTCATAAATGAATATTTCAGAAGTCTTCAAATTTTGTAGAGAGACACAATAATTATATTTACTGCCTGTTGTCTCGATTAATGGCACAGCTGAGGATTTAACCTCATTTCTGGAACATTTTCTTTACCGAGCCACATGGATGTCAAATTCAGTCGGTGGTTGCCCTTCTCACTCTCTCTCTTTCTCTCTCTCTTTCTCTCTCTCTAAAAAATGGCTCCTCTTCAGTTAATTTTCCTGCCTCCTCAATCTCTGCTGCCCCCTCTCCCCCCCTCCTCTCTGATTGATGTAACAGAGTTGACTGTTGTTGTCTCCTGAAGGGGGGGCACACAGTACAGTTAACCTCACGGGCCCCCAGGAACTTCAGGCCCCTCCCTTACATCTCTCCCCTCCTTCAGCAGTGGCGTGACACCCGAAGGTCCGGCTCTACTACGCTTTGAGAGGTGAGTCTACTCATGTGTCTTAATCCCTAAATCCCGAGATTCTCTCTTTCAGGAAGGAAGTTGGAACATCGGCCCCCGAGCATGTGGCACTTACAGGTACATGGATAGAATTTAGATCCTATAGCGCACAAACAAACTGTACTGAAAGGTTCAGTGGTCAAGATTTTAGTTTATTAAAATGATTTACATTTCTAATTGCAGAAATGGAATTGGACATAATCACACTTATTTTACAAATCCAGCTATCGTAGAATAATCATGTCACTAAGTCTTTTCAATATGCTAAACCACGAGTGTGGTTTAGCATATTGAAAAGGTCATGCATTGCACAATTATAAACATTCACTCAAAACAGGTCAGTGTATATTTTTAAGTTTTTTTTTTCACTGTCGACATTAAGGCCGACTTTGGCTAAAATCCTTGTACTGTATTTTTTCAATAAACATAAAAATAAACATTGTGTGTGTCGTGTCCTATGTTCTGAGGTAACTGACAGCAGACAACACTGCAGTAGCAATTCACAACTAATGGACTAATACAATGAAACGCTTGTCATTGAATGCAAAATGTTTTATTGGAAAAAAAATATATACAAGGGATTTCACATTGGGTTTTTTTTGCCCAGAGAAGCAAAACAACAAAACACAGTTAAATCCATTATGAGCTTTTGAGATGTGTTTAACAATATTGCATTTTTAAATCTACCCCAACACCTTCACTGAAGTGTGAGTGAGGATATTAAATAGTCATTTGTTGCTCATGAGTCATTCACTTGCTGGGGTTGTCGTCGATGGGGTGGTCGTCCCACATGGGCTCCAGGATGTGATCTGGGATCTTCTCCATGGCCGTCTAACAAGGACACGGGCAGAAACAAAGACAACCATCAATCCCTCACCAGTGCTCCACAAGCCCAGTTACACGTGTGTGTTGTTCAGAGTAAGATGCAGCAGGACTCGGCACCTTTGTCACCTCCATAGCAACTCCCTCAGGGAGGTTCCTCTGGATGTACTCGAGATACACCCGCGCTGTGCTGCCAGTTAAACGAGACAACTGCAAAACAGGAGAGTGGACGAGAGAACTTAGGACCTCATCGTCATCATCATCATCATCAAAGTAGTGATGGAAGTTAGTACTTTTTGAAGTAGTCCCAACTCACCTCAATGCACCTGTAGTGCGTCCTCATCTCATACTGGACCCTGTGTTTTTTGAAGATGTGCACTGACTTCAAGAGCGTGAACCTATCCATGTGTTTGGGAGGTTCATAACTATTGGGAGAGGAAGAGCAGAATGAAAATGACATATCAATCAGAGTTCCAAGTCTTGGGGGGGGAAAAAAAAAGGAGCAATCCATTCTTACACTTTGCTGATGGTGATGCCGAGCTCTTTGGCGGCCAGGGTGGCAAAAAACTCATAGCTGTTCAAGACAGCCCTGTCATGACCTTTGACCAAAACAGACACCTTCTGAAACAGCATGTCGGGCTCTTCCGTGACAGTGATCTGGGAAGGAAAAGGATGCACGTGTTCAGGAAATGTGATTTAAAGGAGCAGTGTGAAGTGAATGTGGTGTTGTGCTGTTAACGCACCGACGAAGGTGTGGATAGAAACACTGTTGCCGTGTGGAAGGAAGTGCTGGGCGTCAGGGGCAGTTGGGACCTGCAGAGACAGGCTGGTCAATGACTTCATCGCTGCATGATTCTGCTTTTTAAACTGCAACTGCAAGTACAAATATAATACCTACAAAGTCTTGTTTATTAAATACACACATGTCAAATACTGAGAGACTTTCGTTGCACAATAAGTACACACAGGTTTAAAATATTTGTTATTAGCCTCATTATCATGATTGATTCAATATCATCATTGACTCAATTATGATCAACCCCTTGTTTCAACGATGACGTGTAGATTGAACAATTCAAACACTGTTTATTTATTAGCACTGCAGACAATCCACACAGAAAGAAGCCACAAGAAAATGAAGATTTACCGACCTGAAAACATTATATTTTCTGTGACCTAGATGAGCGCCCACAGTTGTCTGGCCCTGGAAATAAACAAACGTCACATTAATTCACACGTACTGATCAGTGACATTAGCCACCATGATGCTACAGCTGCTGTCAGAAACCAAACTCCTCCGTTTACTTGATATTTACATTCTATTTCAACTACAGATACAATTTCCATGTTGTTTATTTGTTCACCAATGAAGTAAAAAAAAAAAAAATACGCAATATACTTTACCACGGGTGAGATTCTTGTAAGTAACCTTGCCAGATGAATACATTCTCGCCTGAGAGCCATTGGAGCGGCCATGTTTTTTTTAAACCGGAAAGACAGGGGAAAGTATTATAATCTCAATACTGCCCCCGTAAGGACTGGAGAGTTCATTACCACTGTAGAGGCATGAGGACAAACCCAGTGAAGCAGGGATGTGAGCATCGTATTTGGACAACAGGGGCTCTGGGAAAATGATGCATCCTAAGATGATTAATTAATATTTATGTATTTATAATTAATTAATTTGCATACAAGTCGTCCAAAATTATATGTAAATACCATCACACAGCTACCAGCTCACCAGACGAAATGCAAGAGATATTTATTGTCCTGAAAATGTTTCAAAATTCCCAGATGCAACAGTCCTGAAATATTCCAGAAAAATGTAAATACATAATACAAAAAATTCAAATGTAACATATTTAATGAAAAGTAACAGAAAAACACAGGATAACAAAAAATCTGAACAATTAAAAGAATTGCATTATTTACATAATTACAGTTCCATTGCTGCACACCACTACTACCACTTCTACAAATACAAATAATATCAACGATTAAGTCATTGTTAAAAGGAGGATTAAAAATGACCATGATTGTTTTTGATTACAAAGGTCTCATTCTAGGGCAATGAAAACAACAATACAGCACATGCATGTGTATTACATTCTAATCAAGACATTGACTAAATGAAATAATCACCAAAATCTTACAGACTGGACCTTTAACCACTGCATTGTTCCCGTGCCTGTAGAGGAGGAGCAACAGTATGCTCCCCTCATCCTCCTGTGGTAGAAGATGAGATTAAAGTGAAAACAGGGCACTTATTGATGTGAGCAGTGATCATTTAATTGGGTGAAATCACGTGCGTGTCACGTGACGCTGCTGTCTGGGCCCTGCTGCCAGTGTTGAGCGGCAGCAGCAGTATTAGTCTGCGGGGCAGAGGAAGCGGCAGCGGCATCAACATCACCTCCGCCACCATCACCAGCAGCAACACACGACCGAGGTAAGAGCTCCTCTGTCCGCTTTACGCCTCGTCCACATCGCCTCTACACCATTTACTCGTCGTTATTCCGGACATATGCGGGCAAACATTGAAAAACACCCGGGATAAACAGTAGGCTAATGTGCTAGCTCGGCTACTTAGCGACCGAACCACCACCAGCAGCAGCAGCAGCAGCGGCGGCGGCGGCGGGCGGACGGACGGAGACAGCCTCTCCGCCGATGTCGGCTCAGCTTCAGCTTGCGTTAGCTTGTGTGTTAGCCGGGTAGCTTCTGCTGGCTGCCGCTCTTTGTGGAGGAGACAACAGGAGCGGACAGGCGACGGTCGGTCGCCGTCCCCATTGACACCTCAGCCAGGGTTGGTTCAGTGGAAATTTGAATTCAGTTGATTTGCGAAATGTGAACCTCGCTGCCGGTGCCATGTTTGTTTTGGTCCGAAGCCTCCGGAGCTCTGGACCCAGCATCCAGGACCTAGCTAGCCGTGGCTAGCTCGCGGTGATGCCTGTTTTGGGGTATCATCTCTCGGGCTCTATTTGTTTGTCAGTTAGCATCAATTTTCTTCGGCGTTACAACATTTTTTTTACTTATTCCTCCTGTACTAAATACATTTACATTAGTGTATATTTACACCGATGCTCCCTTTTTATTCTAGTGATGACAGTTACATTATCCCCCATCGCCTCTCATTGTCTGCTCCTCTGTGTTGTCATTTGATTTCCCTCCCCATGGCCTCATGTTTGAATTCACCCCCCCCCCCCCCCCCCCCCCCCCCCCCCCCCTTTTTCTTTTTTTTTTTTTTTTTCCTCCCCCCCCCCCCCCCATCCCTCCCTCCCCACATTTAATTCTTTATTTGTTGTTTACATCCCACCTTATCTATTTGTTGTGCTCTTAAGGCCCCTTTGCTCCGTGGCGCATCCTAATGAGGCTCCAGAGCTGAACATGTTGCTCGGTCTCCGCATTCTAAATAATGAAGCAATTAGTTCAATATCCTTCCGCCGAACAAGATAATCCTCGAAGTAAAGTGGTTGCTAAGGGAGATATATAAGTAATGGCAAGTGAGGGCGTTTTAGGCAAGCGCATGAATATTTAAATGAATGGCTGTAGGCGGCAGGTGAGTGCCGTCGGCGTCATTCATTAGAAGACTGACAATGTTCTGCAGGACACATGTGATATGTTGGAGAGCAGCCAGTTCTGTGAGATAACGTCACCCTTTATTGGTTTCTGTGCGTTTTCGCAGCAGTCCTCCATGGGATCCCTGGGGCGGGTTAACAAGATGCGATGACGTTACCCGGGGTTGACAGCTGATGGAGAGGAGACCTTGCTCCTCCTCCTCCTCCTCTCTCCTCTGCGCTCTCTCTCTCTCTCTCTCTCTCTCTCTCTCTCCCTCTCTCTCTCTCTCTCTCTCTCCCCCTCCCCCTCTCTCCCTCGCGGT
>JAFBJT010005568.1:20420-45440 GCA_016785325.1 Chascanopsetta lugubris
TCTCTCTCTCTCTCTCTCTCTCTCTCTCTCTCTCTCTCTCTCTCTCTCTCTCACTCTCACTCAGCCTGGATCCTGAGAGGAAGATGTGGAGCCGAGAAACAACACCCTGAACTGGACTGACACCCTGTCTCACCTCAACTGGAGGCACTGTTGAATGGACCGGGTGTGTGGTCCGTTTGTGAGTTTACAAGCCGCCTTTGTGGATGTTTGCTCCTGATCGGCCGACACTCGTCCGGAGTTCACCACAGAGGATTTCGACGTTTTTATTGCCGTCGTCCCTGTCGGCTGCCTTGTCACCGGGACGTCATCAGCGAGGCAGCGCACTGATCAAACGCATCACAATGACTTGAATGAGTGCCTTTTGTTGTGTATGCATCCCCTCTGGGTACACACGCCCGATTCCACAACCTCATCTGTGCTTTTGGAGGAGTTTTCACCCATCAATCTGAACGGCAAATTAAGACGTCAGCCGAGGGAAAGCACGAGTACTATGCACCGTTGGCACTGTCTCACATCCAACACCGAACCACTAACCTCAGACGGGGAGAGGCGCTCGTAACGGAACCCACCTTCCCTGGAAGAGCCCCCCGGCACCTCCTGCCTGGTACTGTTTTCGTCCACAGGGGCACAGAGAGCTGCAGGGATGTTCGCTGCTGTGGAGCATGGACCCGTCCTGTGCAGCGACTCCAACATCCTCTGCCTGTCCTGGAAGGGCCGGGTGCCCAAGAGCGAGAAGGAGAAGCCGGTGTGCAGGAAGCGCTACTACGAGGAGGGCTGGCTCGCCACCGGGAACGGGCGAGGCGTGGTCGGCGTCACCTTCACGTCCAGTCACTGTAGACGGGACCGGCCGACTCCACAGAGGGTGAACTTCAACCTCAGAGGGCACAACAGCGAGGTAAGAGGAGTGAACGGGAAATAAACAAGGTCCAGCGTCTCTTAAAATGCAAAAGAAGGAAAGAACAAGTTGATTTAAAGTAACTACAGTGTTGCTCTTGCCGATGGTATTCTCCTTGAATGATATCCCCTCTTCAAGAGCAGAATTTCACATTCTAAGTTATGAAACTGCATTCATAAGACTGAAAATAGCATAGTGTTGCATATCTGGCCGTCTCTGAATTAATGTATTGGCCATAAACTGCCTGAAATGATCAGGTTCCTTCATTTAGCCTAATGGTGATAGGATATTGATCCCATTGATCCTCTTAGAACAAGCTTCTCAAACCCTCTCACCCCTTTACACCAGGAATGCTGCGAGAATGCAAGTCGGTGCAAATGTTTACTGTGTTTCAGTGAGAGCTCAGTGATCTAAAAAAAGGTGTTAGATTTACTCATGAGAACCTCCTATTGAAGATGACGGGCTTTATTATTGTATAGGCCACGCGTTCGATGGTATTATTGATGTGGTTCGATCACGATACAGCAGTCGGTGAAATATGCGTTTGTGCGTTTCATTCACTTTCGCTCTCCCCCTCTCAAAACATTACGGCGCTCCACTCTCCGGTTTCACTCTTATCTCTCACCGTTCCCTCCAGACGTTCTCAATGCGGCCGCACCGAGGACCATTTCTTTTCTTTCTCAAAGGGCCGGCAGCAGCAGAGTAATGTGCAGGTCCGCTGCCCCTCCACGTGCATGAATATTCCCGGACAGCCGCAGCACTGGCACAAGTGTAAATGGCACACGGGTTGCTTTATTTCTTTTAGTGAGCACAGCTCTCGGTCAGATGGAGCAAGGTGCTGTGTCAGCATTCCATACGGCAGCTGAGGGGAGAGTGGATGAATCCCTACAGGGAGTGACTGAAGCAGAAATGTCATTTAACTCTGCCCACTTGACTCTGGTCCAAGTACTGAAATTTGCCTCTTGTTCCTGTGCGTGTGTGTGTGTGTGTGTGTGTGTGTGTGTGTGTACACTGCAGAGAAGGATGAAACCTGTATGACGCTGGGGTTACACACTTCTTTACATATTCATATGAACAACCTGTTCACTCTGACGCACACAGAGCTTGTATGTATTAGGTTTTATTGATCTTATTGTTACCAAAAGGGCATGATTCATTTTTGCCATAGATGTGTCTCTGACTATCATCCTTGAAATCTGACTGAGATAAGCAACCTGTATACATTTCAGTGGACTTAAAGGTGCAGTCCTCAAAAAAAAAAAAAATGTTTTTAGTTGAAATCCTCTTTACATCAAGGTTCACATGCTCTCCTCACGTGTATATTGATGTTGATTATTTGAATTCAAATTCATCTTTAAGGTTGAAATGCAAATTTGAAGCGTTTGTAGTCATTGTTTTGTTATTGTGGAGATATTCTCTTTCACAAACGTCGTATGCATGTCAATTCAAAAACAAATATCTGTCATAGAAAATCATGATGGTGCCATAATTAGTGCGAACCTCAATACATTAAACCAGGGCCTTTCCAGAAACTCTGGTCATCTCACCGATCTCCCTCAGTTTACTCTTCACCAGCACCGTTCATTTTTCTCCTTGTGTTTTTGAAAGAGCCGTCTCTATACGTTATTTATTTTTTTTATTTTTTTTTTACAACCTTCCCCCGCCGTTTAAAGCTGCTCGCTCAGCAGTAAAAGGAGTCGCATCCCCTTGCACTCCCGTCCTCTGAACGACGGCGCTGTCATTGACCACCCGTGTCCTCTCATGTAAATTGGCTCAAGTCACTTTATGAATTAGCGCGTGCACACAAAAAAGTGCAACATGAATCCATCGCTTAGGTGTCTGCCCCTCGCCAAGATCAATACCGGTGCCAGAATCCTTGACTTGGACCATTATTCCTGCTGATGGATGGACCTGATGTGTCTTGCGATCATGGCTAATGTAAGCCAGCGTCTGAATGGATGTGTCTTTTGGACTCGGACCATTACAGGCGATGTATTAAAGTAAAGGGCAGATTTGAAGCTGCCAGACTTGTGTTAAGAACAAGGTGGACAGGTAGAGGTCTGAGTGGCTCTGCCCCTGCCTGGCTAAGGGTTTTTTTGGGGGGGGGTGGAGCACAGGGATAAAAGCATCCTGTGTTGTCGCTAAAGATCAGGTGTTGTCTGTCTGGCCATTGAATCTCTGCTGAAAGCTCTCGTGATCTCCTTCACATAATTAAAAGGTTTTTTTTTTGTAAGGCCTGTGGTGCATCTCGGACGGAGTCTGTCTCAGTGAGTCTGACGGGTAATTACAAGGTAACGGCTTCAAAGAGAAAAGTACATGTGTGTGGCACCTCATTCCTTTTGTCTCCTCCTGCCATATCCTCACAGTGGTAATCATACCAGTCAGCGCTTTTTTGGATTTTCAAGCAGACTGGTTGTCAGGTCGGATATCTGTTTCTTTAAAAAAAAAGGCTAAAAATAAATCAGCCGTTGCGCGCGTCTGCCACAAACTTGAATTAGATTTGAATGAAGCTTGAATGCCGGTTAGTTATTGGTCTCATTCACAACTAATGATAGCGGCATTGGTGTAAGAAGCAATATCGGTCGACAAATAGCCACTTTTTGTGCGTTGTTTTCGGGTAATAAGATTTAAAAATGTGTTGCAACACTCATTCTATTACCCAAGAAGCTGCAGATGGGTGGGTGGGTGGGATTAACCGTGCTTTTCTTCTGCAACACATTTTGCTGTTGAACACAACAACTGTGTTTTTTTGAGTACGATTTTTTTTTCCTCCTAAAAATAAATCCACCAGACAAGTGAAAATGTCCTGATACTATTTTTACAGTTATTGTTTGAACCGCGTGGCTAACCTTTAGCCGCAGCTGTGTCATTTCCATCACACTTAAATCAAAACTGAAAATAGATGAAAGCAGCGACTTTCGTGTCTTTTTATACCATTGTACTTCAGATGCTGGAGAACGGCTCCTCAGGGACGCACATCAGAACATATCAATGCCTCCTGTGACAGTGAAGTGCTGCCCCCCTCCCCTCCCCCCGCCATCGGTACATTGTGTTGGGCTGCTAAGCAGAGCGAGCATCTATAGTCGCTCTGTGTCCATTCGTTCTCTGTGAAAGCTAAACATCTGAGGCGGGTCCCGAACAAAGACTCGTCACCATGACGACAATCAAAGTTTGGCCATCACAGAGATTTGAAGAGTAAAATGTCGCTTTTAGAGGACGATAAACACAGTCGTCCAGTTACATGTCTCGCTTTCTGACGTCTTCTGAAGCTTTTGTTGGCACTTCTGCAGGTGCAGGTCAGTGACAGCAATGCTTGCCGCATGTGTGACGTCAAAAAGCAGCATGGATTCCAATATGGCAGCTCTCACCCATGTCACATGGCCATATCATATCTGATCACACGTACTGAAGTGACACAAAATCTTATTTTAACATCAAATGTGTCCAAATAGCCGTCAGAAATCCGATCAGAGTTACACCAACAGCCAAAAATAATCAAATGAGTCAACTCAACCAGCTCATCTCAAAGTAGCCTTGTGGTGTTTCACCTCAATCACCAGTAGTTGTTCCAATCTGAACGTGACTTCAGTTATCCAGCCAGAAAGCACATGGTCTCAGGAGAGGGTGTTTTCTCTGTTTGTTAAAAACACGGCAAAGTCCTCGACCCCACGTTCATGAATTATTGCTAAGGGAAACCATTTTTTGTGATGAAGGCAAAATAGTTTGTAACGTCTCAAACTCTATTTGCCTCCCTGCTGTTCCCACGAGTCTGGGAGGTGGAGTTCTGCCTGCTTGTTATCCCCCCTCAGAGGCCACATCGAGGCTTTTTGCGGGGGGTGAAGAGGGACAAGTGTCCACAGAGACAGAGCCAGAAAGGTGACCCAAGGACATCACCTCGTGTTTACGTCTTCACCATGTAGCCTCTGCAGTCTATAGAGAGACATCAGATGTTCCCAACCGCAATAATAGCAGCAGTTAACACTTAGTTAGTAGTTAGAAAACTAAGGTATTGATTATGTGAATTTAAGGTTTTTTCATAGAAACCTAAGTTATGTTGAATCAGTACTCTAATCAAGTCATTTTTGTTTGCAGTTGTATTGGCATTTATGTAACATTTGTTGTTATTATTTTAGTTTGATCCCTCTGTATGTAAAAGGGAGCACATCCTCTCTAGGGAGGTTGCCATGTTGCTCCACTATGTTTTCACAGTTGCCCAGAATGGAACAAACGAAACATTGAGAGTTTTTTTTTAAATAATAACCGAACGCCACCGTAGCCTCAACTACTTGTTTGAAAAAGAAGGAAGAGGTGAGGAAACAGTCAACAGCGACATGCATCATCACCGCTAAATGTCACGAAGTCCAACACACTGCGCCTTTAAACTCCATGGTCTGCGGTCACTTGAGGTAATCATGCTGAGAGTAGTACATCAGTTAGCGTGAACCCATTTCCTGAACTCAACATGATGTTTCCCCCTGCGCTTCTCAGTTTTTCACTGGTGCCGTTTTCATGCATTAAAAGTTGTTTCCTGGTGAAGCCTCATAAATAAACCAGTTAATATTTCTGGTTGAGAGCCTGTGCAAGAACCAGCACTGATCTAAGACCCGAACAGCATTTTTTTTTATGTCCTGGGAGAAGTAGAAGTACAAGCTTCAACAGAGGACTGCAACCAATTCAGATTCAAAAGGGAAAGTGATAACATATCGTGGGACAGTGGTATACTTTTTGCTGTATCACATGTCGAGGACAGTCTGAGTAAAGTCATTTTTAAAGGTGTATTTCCTCTGTATCAGTCACCTTCACATCCATCACCACCTGTGTTCAGAAACCTATCTGTTCCCTGGTCTTGTTACATCGTCTTATTACTTCCCTCCGCCCTCCACCCTCCTCCTCCTCCTCCTCCCCCCCTCTCTGTCTATCACACTCCACACTCCCCTGTGCCGGTCACCACCTTGGCTTTGCTTTTACACGTCTTCTTCTTGTTGATTACCTTTCCCTCCTCTTTCCCCACCTGACCTTTTGACATCCGAAGCCCTGCTCGGGATTGAGGAGTACATGACCCAGCCGATGCATTAAAATGGTCTCACCAAATGTGCTTAGTGCAAATGGCTTAAGTGTGTTAATCCATCCTTGGAGAGAACGTGTTGCGCAATACTCCAAGCTCGGCAGCTTCTCCTGGTCCAGGTGCATTCGTGTGATTGTCGGATGTTTTCCTGGAGGGACGGCGCGACCCGGACAACGGTGCTTTCGATTATGCGGCATGCGACGTTCCTTGTCAAGTGTTAGACAACGTATCCGCCCACTTTGTTTTTGGAGCGTGGTGCAGATGTAAACTCTTTGTCTCAGCCCTGCACGACAATGACAAAAAGCTGCTCTTCTCCCGTTTGTCTTTTGCCGTGAATCCTGCTGTATATCAGCTGTTTTGTTCCAGGCAGGCGCAGACTTTACTAACACAAGCTGACACACTTGCGTACCTTGGAGTCGGTTTGATTCAGCTCAGCCCTTCGCACTGACATTCGGATAAATGATTACACTCCGGATACATTTCCAAGTAATGCAAAACAGCTACTGAATAAGTAGCTATTGTCTTGCGATGCCGCGGGTTTATTTATGCATGCTATACTTCTTAAACATATGTCTTATTGCATTACAAGTTGTGGGACAGCCCGGAGAGAGAGTTTTCTTTTTTTGGTACAAAGAGACGACGACTCAAAACCACTAACATCCCCAGGGTGGTATTGTTAGTGGCTGCATCTCTGCATGCTGATGTTTTTACATGTACTGTACAACATGCGAGCAGTGCACAGGGGAATTCTGTCAAATCTGCGCAACCAGACCTCAATGTGTATGACCCACATACAATTATGAGCTGCTAAAAAGAAAATACAGAAAACAACCTACTCTTTACGGATGTAAATACCTCTATTGTCAGTGAACCTGATATAAAACCAGTCAACGTCAGCCAAGATTGAGACTGCGCAGGAAGTAAATAGAACGAGATAAATCAAGTAAATAACAAAAAACTAAAAGGTGATTTAAAACATGTAGAGCATTTAAAAGCAAGTCTAAAGTGGATCTGTCCAGAAATAATCTGGACAGGGAATAAAATGCTATAATCATATAAAAGGAGGATCAGGGAACATTTCAACAATGGTTGTTTATTGCAAAGCATGAGATTATAAAGTCAGGTCAAGTCAGGAAATTACAGCATCTTCAATGTGCAGAATGAGACCAATATATATCATGTGTATATATATATGTGTATATATATATATATATATATTACTAGAATGATAATCCTCTCTTTTCTTCTGACATTATGTGATGTGACTACGACTCCGGCGTATTCATTTGTCGTGAAGTCTCCTATGGAAACCACCGTCGTTGCCCTGGGCCCCCATGAGCTCACGGTGACACTGCACTGTCACCGCGTCCTCTCACTTCTGCTGACTCCGATGCAACCCCACAGCTGCCCCTTGATTTGATTTAGTCCTCTCAGTCAAGTGTGCTGGGGTAAGCTCAGCTCCCAGTCTGCAAGACTCCCAACACGAGGGCTGGAAGCCGCAGTGACAACAGCATGGCGCCGCAGGGGTGACGATCCTGCCAACTTCCCCAGCTGAAGTTGTCAGCGGTGGTGTGCAGGGGCCAAAGAGCAGAATTAGAACATGGGACTGCCTTTCCCCTCTGTTCTGGTATCAGTCGGGTTTGGAATGGACGCAGGACCAGTGCTTCGGTTGCGTGTTATAATCTCCACGCCTCTATTCGACTAAATGCGCGAACCTGGGAATTGACTGGGAATCCGTCCGCGAGCCTAATGGGCGCTCGCCGCCCTGAGACCTCTTCACTCTTATCCCGTCCGTCTCCATGTGACGTCTGATCTCCCAGATCGCTGCGTCACAGTAAGGTGCTCAGCTGTCCCCCTCGTCGGACGCCTGACTGGCTCACACTAATCCCCGCGCTGAGCTAAATATACACACAAACACACTCGCACGGAAACTCACACGCGCCTATTATTCTCACCTTCACAGGGATGCTAATGACAGTGCGCACGTGTAAGAGGTGACCATGCAAAACCCGACGATAATTCGCCGCTAGAAGAGCAGACCGGAGTTTCTACCTGACCCCAAACACTCATTTACTCATGTGCTGTTGCAGATTTTAATCACAAATAAGAAAATTCATCTCTGCTGATTGTATTGCTGCATTCCCCCCCCCCCCCCCCCCCCCCCCCCCCCCCCCCCCCCCCCCCCCCCCCCCCCCCCCCCCCACCCACCATCGCACCCATCATCTCTGCTGATTGTATTGCTGCATTCCCCCACCCCCACCCCCACCCCACCCCACCCCCACCCCCACACGTGAGCATTGCAGCATCAAGTGACGCCATGATGGGGTTGCATGGCCGCTTTGAATGATCTGTAAACAATGGCGTAGAAACCTTAAGAGTCCAGAACGGCAGATCACTGTGTCCTCTCACCTCGTACTTGCTGCCTGAGACGCCTCTGGAGCACCGCTCAGATTTATACTCCCCCCCGGGATGTTGCAGTGAATACACGGAGCACCTCTCTGCTCAGGGACCAGCTTCAGAATGTCACTGTACAAGTTTGACTCCTGAGGCCTCTACATGCTTAAAAACATGTTTGTTTGAGACAGATCTGTTTGTGGTCCACCAAGCATGACCAAGGACTAGAAGTACAGGTGGATGACAATGTCTCAAATTTGCCACCAATGTCCAGCTCTGCCATTTTTGGACAGATGGAGCTGAATCAGCACATTTCATCCATCTTTATGTAGTAAAAGTTTATACTCTGGGCTTCTAAAGTATGGTAAAATGTTTAATGGTGAACTTGTTATGGGTGTGCGCAACACATGGCATGTATTTTAATTTCTTTAAAAGCAAATGATTCTCTCTGACATGTGCAGAACTGGGCACCTCTAACAAGGTCAAACATTGGAGTAGTTCACTTCTGATAACAAGGAACTGTGGAGCTCTCGTGCTCTTCCTCTATTCGTCCAAAAGTGGCAGGAAGTGGACGTGAATTTGTTAATGTAGCCTGTAACCAATGAGGTGTGAAGTTGGCCGCTACGGAGCTGAGGGAGCGATCACTTACAAGATTTGCGTGGGCACGCGGCTGATGTCACCTGCCCTGCTCGACCTTGGACGGTGTGGGCCCGGCGTTCAGGTGTGTGACGAGGGGATGCTGCTTTCATTTGAGGGAAAAGAGCAGCAAGAGTGCTTGGCTTATCCAACTCTCAGCCACTGATCTGTTGGGTTTAGACTCAGCGAGCGTAAACCCTGCTAAAAAATCTGCCCTGTGTTGTGTGTTGGAGCGTGCACGGCCCACGTGCTTCGCTCGGCGCGAGCAGAGCTGCTCTCCTGCTTAGGATTATTCCTCTGGGAATAGGCTGAGTCACGCTACAGAGGACCAGACAGACAGACAGATAGGCAGGCAGGCAGGGGGAAGGTTTGTTGCGGTGATGACACTGACAAACAAAGAGGTTATGGGCAGTTTGATCTCTGTTGCTCTACAGCACTGACCTCCTGTGCGACTCGTCCCTCAGGGTGGACGAAGATCCATCTCTCTATTTACACGACTCGGGGCAAATAGCTACACATGCATGTGTGAGTCACTGATGTTTGCGTTGGTACGTTTGATGTGTTTTCTGGTTGTTGTTGTTTTTTTACTTCTACATTATTTCTCTTCTTCTTGTACACTTCCTCCCAAAAATCTATTTCCTAAAAAGAAACGTGGCTCTTTTCAATAAAATGTGAAATAATCATCTACCCACCCGAATCAGGCGGAACCTCTCAGCAATTTGTGGCACAGGAAACGCAGTAATTGAACCTCATTGTCTATAATATTCAGGATATTAGCAGCTCCTTTGCGACGTTTTCAAAATGAGGTTAACCTACTTTGTGATGTATTTTCATCGGGTGCGATGCTAAATTTATCTCGCCGAAATGCAGGAAGTTGGATCTTGCATTTTCAGTCAGAGCTGCTGGTGCAGCGTCTATTTCAAACCTCTATCCTCATTAATAGTTAAATATTTTTTATGAAGCCATCCTAATTATCATGTCAATGCTGTGTCATGATGTTAAGAATAGACGTTGGGAAATATTGTATCGGGGGAAGTATAATTCATTCCGCGATAAATAAACATACATCGGATTGACATACTAATATAGTATGTAGTTATAGTTATTACTAATAGACTGAAACAACAGTAGCCACTCATTTAATCTGATTATGCTCGTGATCTCTTGTGTTTAGTGCTTGTGACAGTCCTATGTTATAGCTGAATACCCTTCACCATTCCCTCCCCTTCCATGTATGTAGGGGATCCTATGGTCAGCATTAGTGGTCATTAAAAGTCAAAGGCTAGTTTAGTTTGTCCAGTCGGGGCTACTGTAAAAGCATTGCTGTGCATCATGGCGGCCTCCATAGAGAGAGAAGATGCCACGAATGTAAATGTAAAGTGGATATTCTGGGATTATAAAAACAATTGTTTGCACATTCAGGTGATTATACACCCATAAAAAACATTAGTATGTATGTGTTTAATTTCTGCACCTCTGTCCTCCAGGTGGTGTTGGTCCGGTGGAATGAGCCTTTCCAGAAACTGGCCACCTGTGACACAGACGGAGGAATCTTTGTGTGGATCCAGTACGAGGGACGCTGGTCTGTGGAGCTGGTCAACGACCGAGGAGCGCAGGTAATCAAAGAACTGGGCCATTTGCCAAATCGTGAATAATTAAATCTACTGTTATACTCGTCAAGTTGTCACGAAACAGAGGATGGAGAGCGATGTAATGGAGGTGAATATAGAAAGTAACGCCATGTATTATATGAATTAATGCAATCTTATTCATATGCATCCACAACGAAAGTCAGCAAATCACATTCTATTCTCCCCACATTCCCTCAAAGCATTTGCATGTCAAAACAAAAAAAGTGGGCTGCGTGGGCTTCATCAATCAGCCCCCGTCATCCGCTGATGGAGCATGACACATTGTGACAGCTTTTCATGCTCTGCTATCAATTCAGTTGTTGGATGATGAGGAGTCGGAACAACCGGCTCATCTCAAGGTAATGTGTCCCAGGCAACATTTCATATTTACTCGTCCCCTCCAGGTCAGCGACTTCACCTGGTCCCACGATGGCACCCAGGCTCTCATCTCCTACCGCGACGGCTTCGTCCTGGTGGGGTCTGTCAGCGGCCAGAGACACTGGTCCTCCGAGATCAACCTGGAGAGCCAGATAACCTGTGGTATCTGGACCCCCGATGACCAGCAGGTAACAACTAATACCTACACACGCTGCAATCAGTGTGATGTGATGCGTCACGATACGATTCGACGTGTGAACGCGTGCAGATGTAGAGGTTTTTGATTTGCCACTCTTTTTAGATTTGTAATTCTGAAGGCGGAGACACGGGCCCTGAGGGAGACGGGCCATGAGTGGCAGGAAGCGTTCTCTCCCCTGAATGTGTTGTGATTTGGTCGGGCTCTGTTTTTGTTTTCATGCTGTTACATTGTCAGGTCGGAGATCATCAGGTTTTCCGTCTGTCTGCACTGTCTGTCTCCTCTCATCACCTTCATCCCTTTTCATATCCATTTCTCAGAGTTGTTTTCTTTGCGTATGCGCCTCTCGGTTCTTTTTATTTTTTTATTTTATTTTATTTTTTTATTTATTTTTTGTCATCTCTTTTCTGTTTTCTAAGCGTACCTCTGTTTCCATTATTGTTTGCCTTGTCTTTGTGTCCTACTTAATTTATCTCTCTCTCTTCCTCTCTCTCTCTCTTCCTCTCTCTCTCTCTCTCTCTCTCTCTTCGTATCCCTTTTCCCCATCCCAGGTGTTGTTTGGCACCGCAGACGGACAGGTGATAGTGATGGACTGCCACGGGCGCATGCTGGCCCACATTCTGCTGCATGAGTCGGACGGCATCGTCAGCATGTCCTGGAACTACCCCAGTTTTCTGGTGGAGGACAGCAGCGAGAGCGACACGGACTCCGACGACCACTCCCCACCACAAGGTGCGCCGCTCAAGAATTTGATTTGACCCTAATATGATATTTTGTACTCGCTCGCACACTTTGGTGCACATCACTTGACACTACTACCTTTTCAAAGCTTAGTCTACTCTCTTTTCCGGGATGGTTAAATTCTCCAGGACTCTTTTAAAAATAGTTCTACTTGCAATATCAAGGATGTTGTCCTGCTACGTTAGTGTGAGGGCCACGGTGGCCTATTGAAGATTTACTTAGAATTACCTTTGGAAGCACTGCTGAGTTAAAAAAAAAAAAAAAAAAATCTTTCCCCACTTAGCTATTTTTAGGCTGTTGTGATTCACATCCTTTTGTTTGTTGTCATACATTGGGTCATTAGCAGTTGTAGTACGTCGGTATATCTCCCCTTCTGCCTCCAGCGCGCAGAACCATGTAAGGACCTGGTGTTCGTTTGTTTCCACTCGGTCTTTGTGTGTCCTTATCTCTCCACATGAACTCCTCCCAGTTTCTACCATATGGCTGAACTGGCGAGGCTCCGCCATCCCTCTGTTTCACCGTGGGCCAAGTGGTAATTCTCAAAACCGCTGGCCTGAGCTAGAACACGGATTATTCTCTAAATCACTAATTAATCCAGTCACTAGTAATTGATTAGGCCCGATAGAAATTATCTCTCAAGTCAACAACTCCATTGAGACAGCAGCCATACGGCCTCTTCCTGCCAGATGTCTCTGTCGTGATGTGTGATAATGACGTCACTGCGGCAGATTCCCACACATTATACGTATACATGCATCCGCGCCACATACATGAAGTGATGCCTTGATGAGTGAGCACAGATGGATATTTTAGCAGTCACTATATTTACGTACATGATGGAAGAAGAAATGGATTCATTATCTTAATCCAACAAAACAAAACAAAAAGCTGTTTAAAGGCCAGGTGTGTAAGACCTATGGTAGAATTATTTATGTGAAATACATGTTTATCGGACTGAAAATGTATTAAAGACAATTTCTCAAAGTCAGACTTGACTCATCCAGCTAATGTAATCGAGAGTCAATGAACTCCTGCAACAGTCAATTAGACCCAATTGGACTGAGGCGTTTTGTACGTACTCCTCAGTTTGTGCCAAAGGCTTTCACCCGGAAGTCATGTAGCATTAAAAGCATTGAAGAAGAAGCCATATGCACCATGACAACGGTGAAATGCTCCTCATTTAGTGGTTCTGTGATCTGTTAAGTTCCCCAGTTCAGCGCCCCCGATGGAATCAGTGTTACAAGTGAACTGCTTCTAACGTATTGGTCGATTGTTTGGTCCTTGAGGTTCTAGGCGCAGGGCCCCTGAATAACTGCATCTCGCCACCTATCGCAGTGGAGTTGGTTTTTACTTCAGGTCAATAAATCGATTCCCACCCTGTGCTTGTAAACTGGGACAAGGGCAGTATTCCTTTTAAATGGCCCCTTGGAGCTTCAACTGTAGCTTGACCTAACCGTTCAAGGAACTGCACTTAGTGTGTGTGTCAGTATTTGGGTCATTGCAGGACAAGGTGTAAGGGACAGTCTTGGACTTTTTCATGCGAAACACACAGCGACGGTTTATTGTTTATAGCCGTGTAACTGGGAACAGCAGCAGTGAAATGTGCTGAATATGTTTGAGTGTGTGTTCTTGGTGAATGAGGCGCACTGAAAATGAATTACTGCCGTCAGGATGTGGACCCGTCTCGCATAACGGTCGTCGACTACACCGACAATAAATGTACACACCGACACACAAACACACACACACATACGTGCACACACAAGCTCCTCCTTGCATCCTGGCAGGTTTTATGACCCACTCTGGAAATGAATATTGATCATGCAATCCTCTGCTGGTTACCGGCATGATGCCTCATTTATGGCCGCAACTCACAATTCTTTTCACTGTCTGTTTATATGTCAATTATTTTCTTGATTACACGTCTCGTCTGGAAATAAAACGTAAATAAACGTCCATCACGCTTTTCTGAAGCTCACAGGGATGCCAGACTCTTGTTTTTGTCCAGGTTGGTTTAATGAGTGAATAACTATGTATCCACTCCTCATAATGAGTTCCTACCAGCAGCTGTGTCATGCCACTTCACCATTAGATATCACCACATTTTACACACTATACCTTTTTAATGAAAGTGTCTGTAAAATTCGACCACACTGATGTTTGTGTTGTTGTTGTGTCCATTTCTCAGTGCACAGCCAGAAGCCACTGTTGACAGTCAGCTTCACCTCTGGTGACATCAACCTAATGAACAACTACGACGACCTCTCTCCCACCCTCATCCACACCAGTCTAAAGGGTGTGTGGGTTTCTCTATACATAATTTTTTGGGTTTTTTTTATCATTTAGAGCTTCCAATACATAATGTTTGAACGATGTTCATCATCCTCTTCCTCATGTCGTAGATGTGGTGGTCCAGTGGTGCTCACAAGGGGACCTTCTTGCAGTGGCAGGGATGGAGAGGACAGTCCTCTCCTCTGAATCATCCTGTCCTCCCCCCACCAGGAACGCCATCGTCAAGTTCTACAACGTTCAGGGTGAACACATCTACACACTGGACACACCAGCACAGGTCAGCATCTTTTAATGTGTGGCATAAACCCCATGAAAGGCAGCGGCGCACTCTGTAATAAATCTGCTCCGTCACCCCGCGCAGCGTCCAATCACAACGCTCTGCTGGGGTCACCGCGACTCCCGTCTGTTCCTGGCGTGCGGCCCGGCGCTCTATGTGGTGCGAGTGGAGCACCGCGTGGCCAGCCTGCAGCTCCTGTGCCAGCAGGGCATCGCCACTGCAGTGAAGGAGGAGAAAGATGTCGCCAAGCTCACCATGCCTTCACGCCTCTGTTCCTACGTCACTGCTGCTTTCATCCCCACCATCAAGGTAACACTCTTGGAGGGAGGGTGTGAAGTCATTCAAAGCATAACGACAAATCTTGAGAGCTCGCACCAAGTGGGCTCGATGCGTACGGAGGGTGTCGCACATTTTGAGACACCATCCGTTGCTCATGAACTACATTTTAGGACATTCAAATTGGAAATGTTTTGCAATTTAAGATGTTTTAACAACATGTCTTTCTCTCGTAGCCCCCCATCCCAGATCCCAACAACATGCGAGACTTTGTGAGTTACCCCACCGCCGGGAACGAGCGTCTGCACTGCACCATGAAACGCACGGAGGACAACCCCGAGGTGGGGGGGCCCTGCTACACTCTGTACCTGGAGTACCTCGGGGGTCTGGTGCCTATCCTGAAGGGCAGGCGCATCAGTAAACTGCGGCCGGAGTTTGTCATCATGGACCCCAAGACTGATGGGAAAACAGGTAAACACTGAGCCGCCTTCGTATTAGTTATTCATAATTGCCTGTTTTGATTGCAACATTTTGTCCACTTGCGCCTAAAAATCTGAAGTGCTCCACCTCCTCCTCCCTCCAGACATATTTGTCTGCTCCATTACTTCTCCAGTTACTTGAGTTTCAGTAGTTGCTGCTCAGTGGGTTAGTATGTTATAGTCACACACGGTAGATTGGACCCATGTTAATTAAAAGCTGCTTAATGGAGGCTCTGATGGCCCCTGGGGTCCTCATAAATCAAAGTGCGCTCTCTCTCTCTCTCTCGCTCTCTCTCTCTTCCCCCTCCCCTCTCTCTTTCCCTCCCTCCATGCAGTGACAAATGAAGCCAGCCATGAAATGTTTCCAACCCATTCACACACTTTAACGTCCATCACAGAAATGAGCTAAAGCACTAGTGGTTTTACAAGCTCCCTCTGAATGAGGAAACAGAGAAATATAACAGTTGAATCTGAACTGAATCATCTTCTTTCTTCTCCTCAGATGAAATCTACGGCAACAGTCTGATATCCGCCATGATCGACAGCTGTAACTGCTCGGACTCCAGCGACATTGAGCTAAGCGACGACTGGGTTGGCAAGAAGTCTCCAAAGATATCCAGGGGCAGCAAGTCCCCCAAATTGCCCAGGTGAAATATTTCACTTGTTTTATTGCAGCTTGTCGCCTGTAACTAAAATTCTCTGCTTCAAAACGTGTTTCTGATCCAGTTGCTGTCGACAGGTCATGTGAAACAAAGTTTATGTTTGGATTCTTCAGTGAAAGGAGGATACATACATGTTATTTCTTCATTTCCTTGTCTATTAATCCTCTTATATTAACTCTTCACCTGTGGTGCATTTTAATGTCTTCATTTTGTTTCTCTGCTTTGCTGCATGCCTAAACTTTTTTCTTCTTTTATTTGCTACCTTTTCTGTAGAGACTTAGTTTGTCCCTTTACCAACAGAATCAACATTGATCCTAGAAAATCCCCCAAGCTGTCCCGTGCTACACAGGAGATTTCCAGGTCCCCTCGGTTACCTATACGGAAGCCCTCGATTGGTTCACCCAGTCTCACACGGAGGGAATTCCCTCTAGATGACATCACTCAGGTAAAAGTATTACCATCTTAACTGTCTCAGCCCACAGTGGATTGGTGAGAAGCCATGCCGTAATACTGCCACCTACTGATCACCCAGGTCACTGTTCACTCATCAGTAGTGGGTTAATGGTAACGACGTCTTCTTCTTTTCCTTACAGCAAAATTACCTTGCTCAGGTCACATCCAATATTTGGGGAACAAAGTTCAAGATAGTGGGACTGGCCAATTTCTTGCCGACCAATCTGGGTGCAGGTAACATGTCAACAACTTCCAATCACGCTAATCATCTTGATCATTTCCTGAATTTAAATATGTCATTCGGCCGTGTCTCTCACCCCTCAGTCATCTACAAGACGAGCCTCCTCCACCTGCAGCCCAGACAGATGACCATATACCTTCCAGAGGTGCGCAAGATCTCCATGGACTACATCAATCTGCCCGTCTTCAGCCCCAACGTCTTCAGTGAGGATGAGGACGACCTGCCTGTCACAGGCCCTGCTGGTGGCGCCGACGACAACCCTCCCTGCACTGTAAACATCCCCATTGCCCCGATTCATAGCCCCGCCCAGGCCATGTCCCCTGCTCAAAGCATTGGTCTGGTCCAGTCCCTGCTAGCCAATCAAAATGTTCAACTGGACGTCCTCACCAATCCCACTGCGACGCCAGCTGGTGCAGCTGCTGGCGGCTCGGACCAGAGTCAGGACACCATCCTGACGGCGCAGTACACTGTTCCCACCAGGTATTCTAGTCCGGGTCAGGTCATCTTTGGAGGCCTGGATATGAGTCGCCTCGTGGTGGGACCTCCGCCATCTCATCATCCATCGCAACAACAACAACAACAACCAAATCACCATCATCAACAACAACAACAACAACAACAGCAGCAGCAACAGCACCAACAACAACTGCAACACCAACAGCAACAAATTCAGCAGCAGCAGCACCACCAACAACAACTGCAACACCAACAGCAACAAATTCAGCAGCATCACCAACAACAGCTTCAGCAGCAGCAGCAACTTCAGCAGCAGCAGCAACTTCAGCAACAGCAGCAGCAGCAGCAGATGCTCCAGCAGCAACACTTACAACAGCACATACAGCAGCAGCTTCAACACATGCAGCAGCAGCAGCAGCATCAACAGCAGCTGCAGCAGCACATACAGCAGCAGCAGCAACTGCAGCAGCAACTGCAGCAACAGCAACAGCTCCATCATCAACAGCAATCACAGCAGCAGCAGCAGCAGCATCTGATGCAGCAACAGTCGCAGCAGCATCAGCTTCAGCAACAGCTGCAGATTCAGATCCCCGTTCCCTCCATGTCATCGGGACAGCCTTCAGGTGCATCTGTGCACCAGCTCCAGCAGGGGGCACTGCAGATCCAGATCCCTCACTCACCCGCTGATTTAGTAGTTGAGAGATCGGTGGGGGGTGAACACGAACACCTGCTGAAAATCAAAACCACTCGTTCGACTCCACAGCTGGCTGAGGGGGACACAGTGGTGTTCAGTGCCCCGCTCGAGCTCAGCAAGATGAACCCCCCGCCCCCCTACCCCGGGACTGTCGCTGCCGCCGTGGCTGCCGCGGCAGCAGCTGCCGCCTCCGCGTCAGCCTCCTCCGCCGCTTCCAACGCTGCATCGGGAACCGGAGGGGGCGCCAGTGGGACTCCTCCCCCCGGTGACCTTTGCCTGAAGAAGGGAGAGTTTCCTCTGTATCCTTCAGGTCAGCAACAAGCACAGTACCCCACCCCACTGGGATACGAACGGATAACGACATTTGACAGCAGTGGGAATGTGGAGGAAGTGTGTCGTCCCCGAACACGCCTTGTCTGCAACCAGAATGTCTACACACTCCAGGGACCTGGCAGCTCCGCCACTCTCAGGGTCACCTCCTCATCATCCTCTTCTTCGTCCGAGAAGAAGATCCAGCTGCCCTACGCCTCTGCCACCCTCAACCGACTCACTGCGCCTCGTTATTCCATACCCAGTGGGGATCCACCCCCTTACCCCGACACAGCCAATCAGAACAATGCTGTTGGCAGGAACCCCGGACAGCGACTCGACAGCAGTCTGATCCACGCCACTCTCAGGAGGAACAGCCGAGAGGCTGCTCTCAAAGTTTCCCAGATGCTGGAACCACCTAGACCACTGCCTCCCAAGGCCAAAAATAGTGCACTAGCAGCCTCATTCCAGCAGAGGGTTCCAACAGCCTTATACACCTGCAGTCAGTGTAGCAGTGGATCCAGTGTTGGAGGCACTGCTCCAGGGAGCGCCAATGGAATAGCAGGAGGGACCATAATCAGACAAGATTTCCCTCCTCGGAATGGGCCACCACACAGCACAGTTATTGTTCACTCTAACAGCGCCACTCCCCTGTCCTCCCAGTCCTCTTACAACCTGCTGAGCTCTCTGGAAGGATCTGGGGGTGCGGCAGCAGGCGGAGCAGGCAGCAGCAGCAGCAGCAGCAGCAGCAGCAGAGACCGGGCGGACTATGTCAACTCGGCATTTACCGAGGACGAGACACTGAATCAGACTCTGAGGCATCTGGCATTAGGAGGAAACGATGCGTCGGGGTTGGTGGTCAAACGCCCGCCTCCTTATCAGTGGGACCCGGCTGCCACTGAGGAGGTGTGGGTTCCTCAGGAACGGACCGCCACCTTGAACCCCGCCGGCCCCCCCGTTCCCCACAAACCGCCCCCACTTATTCTAAGCCCAGCTCAGCACTTGGATGTGTCCAGGGTGCCTTTCGTCCTCTCTCCAAAGTCCCCGACCAGTCCCAGTGCCGCGTCATTTCAAGCTGCAGCGGCGGCGGCCGGCTACCAAATCTCCCTTCAGTACCCTCCAACAACTGCCTACCCTGGAGCTCAGCTCCAGCCCATCCCAGGGTCGCCGCGACCGTGCTCCTCCCCAAAGGAGGTGGTGGCACCGGTGCCCTTCTCACAGCAGGATGCCACCCTTGTGTTACCGCCGGGTTATCCCGCTAATCTGGCCAACCTGGCCTGCTGCCCCCTCCCGCCCTTGTACCCAGGCGGCGGTGGAAGTGCTTGCTCCGGGCTTCCCATTCCTCCCATCGCTCTTCACACTCCTTGGGGTACGTATAGCTCCTGCCCCCCCATGCCCAGTCCTGCAGTGCCGCTCCCACCAAAAGCCTCCCATATGACACTAGACAAAAACACCCTTTCGCCTCCTCCCCCTCCGCCGCCTCCTCCGCCTCCCCCTCCGCCACCACCAGCAGAACTGCAGAGCCACGGAGCGCTCCAGGAGGCCATGGCCGAGGCTGGGGAAGGTTTTCAGGAGGTCCTTTCGTTGACCGAGAGCCCTGTGCCGCAGCGATCCGACAAGTTCAGCAAGAAGAACCGCAAGCGGGGGGACGGTCGGGCCGACGAGGCCAACGTGCCGCCGTTAGCCGAAGGGAGCAAGCCAAAGAAGGAGGGCCGAGCTCTGGGTGACTTCAACTCCCTCATCTCCAGCCCGCGGCTGGGTGGGAGGGACAAGAAGAAGCTGAAGGGCCAGAAAGAGCAGCAGCTGAAGGCCAAGAAGTTGAGCAAGGCCACTGCCAACAGCGAATTCCAGGACAGCTCGGAAAGCGAGCCAGAGCTGTTCATCAGCGGGGATGAGCTGCTCAATCAGTGCCAGAGCGGCAAAAAGGGCTGGAAGAGTAAGAGGAACCTGAGGGCTGCCAGCGAACTCGACGAGATCAAGTGTCGGAAGGCCAACGAGAAGGAGGACAGGGGGCTGGGCAGTCAGGGCTTTGTGTACATCATGGCCAACAAGCAGCCGCTGTGGAACGAGGCCACGCAGGTCTACCAGCTGGACTTTGGTGGACGTGTGACGCAAGAGTCTGCCAAGAACTTTCAGATAGAACTGGAGGGCAGACAGGTAGGAAACGCCGCTAATCGCCATTCTGTTTGAATTGTTGTCCCCTCGTTGTCTGCGGTCGCCACTAACTTCCCGTTTGTCCCACAGGTGATGCAGTTTGGCAGGATCGACGGTAACGCCTACATCTTGGACTTTCAGTATCCCTTCTCTGCCGTCCAGGCCTTCGCTGTGGCTTTAGCCAATGTCACTCAACGCCTCAAATGAAAACACCCACCCCCACTTTTACCCGGAGATATACTATGTCGGATTCAAATGCAATCTTTTGAGCGGGGGGGCACGGTTGTTACATTTGGAGAGTGAGAGTGAAAATCCGCCCTGGTCACGGAAAGAGATACAATCATGCTGCACTACACAATGCTGCCACTAGAGTTGGTGCAATAAAGCATTGGCTGCATTCGCCAAGGATGCCCTCAGATCTTTCTCTCCCGTTCGGGGGAGGCCGGCGGCACCTTTCGCGATGCATGTAGGGGCCAAAGAGTCGAGCTTTGGTAATCACCATGCAATTAAATGCTGCTTTTGCTTGAGAAGCTTAGGGGACACGAGAGAAGGTGGAGAGGGGGGGGGGTCGTGGAGGGGCAGTTGTTCGAGGAGGCAGCAGTAATACTTGAAAACCACTCTGGATATCAAAGATGTTGTTTTTCTTTTTTTATCCCAGAGCGCACAGGTACTACTGGGCACTGAAATCCATTGCTGTACAAAATGTCAATGATACAGTTACCACTTAATATTACATTGCTTTTTTTTGTTGTTGTTGTTGTTGCTTTTAGGATCTTATTCAATGGAGGGGAGGAGGGACGTTTTTTGAGTTTTCTTCTCTCTACCATTCCTTCTCCTCAGCCTATCGTGGCTGGAATTGAGGCTTAGATATTATGCATCTTTTAGGAGCACTACTTAGAGGCCTCACTTTTCACTGTTGATGTGAGGTCAAAGGTCAAGGGTCGGATTCGTCTTGAGGTCAGCAGCACCCCCCCCACACACACACACACACATGGACTTTGAAGGAAGAGGAATTGTTATTCTGCTACATGGATTAATTTATATGTACATTTTGTTCTTTATCTGTTCGGATATAGATTTTTATCATTATCATCATTGTTTGTGATATACAATCCTCATACCCTGTTATTGTCATCGGTATACCTGCTTTATTTGGGAGACCGAATTTGAATATTGCTGCATAGGCGGAAGCAGTGTACAGAAAAGCTTTGACTGACATCCCGTGCTTAGTGAAAACTCTTCGTATGGTGACACGGGCGCCGCAGATGAAGTGATTCGTCACCTGCCGTCACTTCTGTGAAGTGGGTGTGTTGTCGGGGGTGGGGTGGGAGTTGAGGGGGGGGGCTGTCCCTGCTGTTTTAAAGATCACGTTTAACATGTTTATCAAGGTACAGGACATATTTTTGTATATTTCACCTATGCCATTTCATACTCTTTCCAGAAGTCATGTAAATACATATCAGTCATGTGTAAATGTTGTAGAGACGACGGTGACTCTGACAGTCGTCGGTTCTGACGTCTGTCTCCCTGGTGTTTGTTTTTTTTTTTCCGGTTTTTTGTTTTTTAAGCGTCATTTCAGGTGAAGCTGCAGTGCTGTTTTTGAACTCCACGGCTACAACCAAGCTGAAATCATTGTCACTGAATTTTTGAAGTTAGAACTCCAATGAAGGATGAAGCTATTAAAGGGGTGGTATTATGTTTTTTTTTTTTTTTAAAGTTGTCCCCGGTCCTTTGTTTTGCTGATTTTACATGAATGAAAACACTGTGTGTGGTTCTAAAGCCACAAAGTCCTTTTCTCTATGTCACGATGCAACTGATGGCATTATGCTTACCCAACAGCTAGTAGGGAACACAGATGTGGCAACGAAATCCAAACTATTGACATTGGTTAACATATGGAGGTGAATTTGTGATTTATAGAATATAATGTTGCTGGTATTTGTACCAGTAGCCCTGACCTCAGTCAGCTGGGGACTCTGTGGAGACTGCAGAGGTTTGGGATCATAACGTGGAGACCTGATTTATGATAAATCAAGTTACACTCGCAGCTGTGGAGAGCACGTCTGATGAAGGGGGGGGGTTGTAAAATGGAAGCTCAACAAATTCCACTCAACTGGGAGAAGGACATAGCTGTCACTGATGCTGACTCGCCATTTAAGTGTTTTGGGACGGCCCCTAAAACAGCGACACTCCACATGGTAAAGCCCCCATGTTAATGGGATTCTGAAAAATCCTGCAGGTCCCCGAAGTACACCTTTTGTCACTGTTACAAGTTTTCTGAACCTTGGAAGCTTTTTAGGTGATGAGTTGAATTTGAAATATGAACCCCACCATTGAGCATATACCACCCCTTTAAGTTGGTTTTAATATGACACTGAATTCTGAGAAGCTGGTTTATTTTCTACTTTTCAATCAGACAGTGAAGCTGATAGAGCAGGGCCGGCTCATAGGAGGGTGGGCACATTTAGAAATATTTAGCTTTTATTTTTCCCAGACTTCATTTAAAATCTATCAAACCGACTAATATTTAGGCTTAATGACACAAGGTATATGTGATTGGTATTTGTGCCAAAAAACGTACATTTGAGGAAAGTGTAACTTCTTGTTCTCAAAGAAAACCGTCACTTTTGGACCAGCTCTGCTTCGGTCTTGAATTTATGAGATTATTTTTGTGTGATTTGTCCATTTTTCCAAACAAGATGCATGTATGTCAGAGGAGAGGTGTGAGGATGGAGATGAAAAGAATCTAAACTGAAAAAAAGAAAAGAAAAAAAGAGCATGGTATAAAGATATTTGTGTTAGTTGTGCAATATTTTATTTGGAGGGAAAAAGAAAAAATCATCACTTTTTGACCACAATTTGATACCATTCGTTTTTCTTTTTTTTTGGGGGGGGGGGGGGGGGGGGGTTCAGCCTCTCTGGGCTGAACATTTTATTTATGAGATTATTTCCTAAAGGACATATTAGTATCTATACATACTGTATATTGTGGAGTTTTCTGAACTTTTTTTGTGTTGATAAAAGTTTGTCAAAGCCTGAGTTATGAGGTGTGGAATGCTGGGTCATTGGGGAGGGAGGGGTCAGTTTGGGAAGGGGTGGATTCTCTCTGTGTTTTGTGAAGTTTGCGTTGGATGGAGAAAAAAACAAAACAAAAGATGTGAATGAGCAAGTGCCCAGTTTAGTGTAGCTGGTTAGAATATAGTCATGTAGAGTGTAAGTGTCAAGTCATGGTGTGTCTGTATCCAACTGTGCAGTCTACCAACCTCATCAGTGTTAAACTCCTATCTCCAGACGTGTGTGTGTGTGTGTGTGTGTGGTCATGGCCTCTGATTTACACACGCGCACACACACACACACACCATTCACACAAATTCACAAGTGTAAGCCACTGAGATCATGCTCAAAATTGCCTATGGATTTAGGTGAAGGTTTCACTTAAAATTGATTTTCTGAGATGACCTGTTGTAGATATGGTAGGATTCTGGCTTTCCTTTAGAGAAGACAACATACTTTGTATTTGTAGACGTAGACCTGAATAACAAAAAAAAAGGACACAACTCTTGAGTCTGATTTGGTGACTGAACGTTTATAGTGAATGGATAGCAAGGCATGCCATGTAAATTATTTTATAACTGTATATGTCACGCATCTTTTGAATAAAATGTCATTGTTTCTGAAAAAAAGGAAACCCTCTGTGTTATTTGTGTTGTCACTGAGTTTTGTGTTGTTCATTTACTTTTTGCAGTTTTGACTTTTGCTTTTTATAATTTGTCATATCAAGCATGATTCTACATGTTTAGTGATGGTGAACATGAATAAGCATTTCTGTAAATGCACCATTGTTATCCACAGGTTATATAGTTCCTGGACAGATATAATGACATCAGTCTTCAAACAGTCTACAGTAGAAAATATAATGCATGCTGTACATCATTACTCAAGAATGTAGAATATACATCATATATATATACGTATATTTACATAAACATTAATTTGAAAAACAGAAACACATACATACAGTATATGCACCGGACCAAACCAAAACATATAAAATAGTGTGCATGACAACTACAGGCTCTATATACATTGGCGCATGCGCACCTAATCATTTCTCCCATCCTGCTTTGTTACTCTGTGAGCTTTCTGGAGTCAGTCTGGAATGATTAATTCCTCCTGTGGATTCCAACATGCCGATTAAAAACATTTTAATTGTTCTAAATCAGTCAGGCGGATGTAAACAACAGACCTACTTCCGGTCTGTCACAGTCGCATCTTCACTGCGCCTGTCTCTGTCCGTGGTGCTGAAGCACGATCACGTGACTCCTCCCACCCACTCACCGTCACCCCCCCCCCTCCCTCCCCCCCCCCCTCCCTCCCTCCCTCCCTCTTTTATTTTAAACGGCATTTATGTGTCTGTGTCTTCTTTTCTTCTCACCGACACAAACAAAACAGCCTGATGTGCACTTTCATTTGAACGGAGGGCACAATACGGACGTATATCACTGCGCGGCCCTGTCACACAAACACGGGCTGCCGCGGACTATTTTTTTTCCTTTTTTTTCTCCACCTCCGCCATTTTTCCCCCAGCCGTTAGTCTGCGGCTCGACGGGGAACCATGGACACCGACTACACCTCGAGTCTGGAGAACCCTCTGTACACTGAGCTGAAATACTTCTGCCGGAAGATCCAGGAGGCCTACACCGAGCTGAAGGAGGACCTGACCCCCTACAGAGATGACCGCTTTTACAGGTGTGTCCCCTCAGGAGGAGTGGAGGAGGAGGGAGTGGGGGG
>JAFBJT010005574.1:0-19032 GCA_016785325.1 Chascanopsetta lugubris
AGCAGGGGGGAGGGAGGGGAGATGTGAGGGGGGAGCAGAGCCGGGAGTCCGGGGTGGAGCCGGTCCGCTGCCGCGACTCTCAGCCCCAGGATACGCGGCGCCTCTGCGCCGACGGGGCGCACCACGTCATCACGTCGCGCGGTGACGCTAAGGCACTGAGCTCCGATTGGTGCACGTCCCCGCAGCGTTTCAGCCAATCAGATGTAGCCGCGTAACAGCGCCATGTATCCAGCGGATCTCATCAGGGATGCGATCAAGACTTAAGACCAGGAGGAGATTCATACGAGTAAAATATTGAGCACAGTACTGTGATGTCTTTGAACTAAAAGAGACAAATAAAGATTTGAATAACACAGTTTTGTTCGGACTGTCCCCCGAGACAATCAAGGTAAAGGATATAGTGATATCTGGTGGGGAAGTTGCACATCTAACAGACAATTCCATTTCATATCTACATTTCATGTAAATGCATAGAGGTGCAAACCTAACAAAATTCTGAATTATGCCTTATTATTTTTGTGCACTCTACTTATCAAATAATCTCTGCCAACAAATTCTTACATTGGGACTTATTATACCTTCTTTTTCCTTATTTTATGTATAGAACCCTCCATTTGTCATTAAAGCTCAAAATCTGTCCATTCTGGACCACTGTAAAAACATGGTGGTGCAACATAGCATCCATAGAATGGACCTGCTGCTAATATAAATGTAAAAGGCCCATTCTAAAGGAATTAAAACAATTCTGACACTCACACTGCAAATGTATGATCACAACACAACCACACACATCAAATGCAACTTTTTACACCTCTTTTAATGACAATCTACAAGTAACTGAAACTTGTCGACAGTTATACATGTTAAAAACATGAGACACATCATGAGATGAGTAAAGTTGAGTAGATTGTACTTGCTAAGAAATAAAGGAGCTGCAGGGTTAGGGTTATGGTTACATTCACCTCTGCAGGCACACCTGCCACCTTCTACTCGTCATGTCATCTTCTACTGTTTATCCAGTGATCTGGATCAGTGTCAGGGCCCAGTGACACTGCAGCAGGGCCCGAGTGGGATTCAAACCAGTGACCTTTGCTTCCAAAGGTGACTGCTCTAACCAGTGGGCCACTGCCGCCCCTTCCTACTAGTGCAAAGACTTGAATCTGCTGAATGCCTGACATGTCTCTGTTGGGTATCTGAATTAAGACTATTGTTATTGCATGCCTTCAGTGGCTGTTTGAGGTATACAAACAAAGTGTTCCAATAATTACACACTGCACATCTAACACCATGCAGGTGTTCAAGTAAGATCACCAAAACAATACAAAATAAAAATGACTGCTGCAATGAGATGATTCACTAACTGTCTATGCAGTTTGTTAAACTACAAGATTTTAAAGATGATCCAGTGAATCATGTACATTATTACATTTTAGTAGAGAAGGGAAACAGTACATGACAAATCTGCAAAGATGAAACAGGAAGTAAACAATCACGTTCAGTAACCCTGATAATATGTGACCTACTACATAACTGACATTTTTATATTACCTCTAACTTAGTTCTGAATGCATAAACGAGGGTCCCCTCAGATTTTAGTTGGCTTCTACATGTGTAATATTTGAGCATATTGGGGAAATATTGGAAATGTACACACAGACAAGAAAACTCAACGATTATATGATGTGGCTTGTGGGATTCCAAAATGAAACATCTTTAAAGTGGTTGAGTTTGGACCAAATACTGAGACAACACACAAGCCGTCACACTCACTGGTATCATCTCTGGACAAGTAACAAAAACCTCAAGGACGTAGATGTGAAACCTGGAGGAGAGATTGGATACAATAAACGAACGACATCAAAAAGACCATTTAGATTCTACCATCAAGAGCATAACAGTTCAAAAAGTACTTAAGTGTGTTTTAAATGTCACTGAAGGGAAATATTGAACAGTGAGGTCTATGCATTTTGATTTCCCCAAGGCACAGCGTACTGAGGATATGAGAGTCAAAGTGAATTAGTTGAGAGAGCGAGTTGGAGACGTCTTTCATCTGTGTCACCTCACAGCGCCATCACGTCCAGTTCTGTAATGTTTCTGCATCAGTGGGTGAGGTGGTCAGAGGAGGGAGAGCAGGAGGAGGCTGAGGCAGACCGGAGAAGTCGTCAGGCAGGATTTAAAACTGTCGCCATTCATCGCGCGGGGAGGGACGACACGGAACCCGGCTCAGCACACAGAGAGTTGACCTGGTGCAGAAAATGTGACCCGATAACCACAGCTGCTGGTGGAATGTCACCGGGTCGACTCTCTCCGAGTCACATGGATGCGGCTTCAAAAAGGCTGCGGGGTCTTTAACTCGGAGTAAACAAGTCCCTCCGCTGAGATGGCGTCTCCGAGCCCAACTGTCCTCAGCGGCTGTTTGCACACCAGCACGGGCGTGAGGTAGAAAGTGATGTTTTTGCGGCGCCACACCACCACAGGTTCCTCTGGGTTCAGGGACAACTTCTCTCGTGGCTCAGAGTGCGAGGAGTAAAACTCCAGAGGGGCTTTGAGCTCCACTTTGCTAACATCAACCGTCTGGAGCCCACAGGCCTGACTGCTGGCCACTCGAGCTCCGGCCATCACGGCCGCGGCCTCGTTCCCCCAGTACCCCTCCACCGTGACCAGGATGTGATAGGCCAGAGTGTGGAAGTGAATGCGAGTGAGTTCGGCCTCCGATGACGGGTCTGTGCGACCGTGCTGCTCCAGGATCCAGAGGAGGATGTCGCTGACCTGCCCCACATCGGGGATGCCTTTCCAGGCTGCCAGCTCTGAATGAGGCCCCTCACCGGCCTGAGAGAGGAAGAGCAGCTCCTGCTCGTTCAGCCCGATGGAGCTGACAATGGGCAGAACCTGCTAACGGGAAACGGAAAGAAGACTTTAATTAAATACACACACGTCTTCAGGGAGCCCTGGAATTTGAGCACACATCTTTTCCGTGACACGGATTTCAAAAGGACTTCATGAGTTTTTTTTCCTACAACATTGAGAGATGACTTGAACACATGATGTGCGGGTTTATAAAGACTGCAATGTACTGTTTGATTGGAATTTAATGGAAAAATGTCAAAATAACTCTTGGACCCTTAAATGACAGACACAGGAAACTGCTTCCCACATGTACCTCCTGCATGATCCTGTTCATGTAGTCTTTGTCGGTCATGCTCGCCAGCTCCAAGTGGATGGGAATGTCTTTCCAGATGTCAGAAATGGCCGATGCAGCCTGGAAAGAGGAAGACATACGAGTCACTACTGTGGGACCATTAAGATATACTATAATTTGGGGGGGATTTTTAAAATCTCACCTCTTTGAGCCGCTCGTCCCACAACTCTCTGCCCTGACCCTCCATCATGTGGAGCCCTGACAGGACGACCAGGTCGGGTTGAAACTCCTCCAGACTGGCCACAAAAGTCTCCAGTGAGCTCATCTCTCCGTTGGACACGTCGTGGGAGAAGATGAAGCGGTTGGCTTGAGGAGCCTGAGTTGGGCCCCACTGTTCACCTGGAGAGAGAGAGAGAGAGAGAGAGAGAGAGAGAGAGAGAGAGAGAGAGAGAACATGTATGACAGGGATCCAGTCACATACATCAGGTCACGTAGAAGCTTTATCCTCTACCTGCTTTATACTCCAGGATCAGGTGATATTCGTCCGTCACCTGGAGAGAATCTGGAGGAACGATAATCTGCTCATCCAGCATTTCATGAAGTTTAGGACCGACTGGACCATACAGCTGAACCTGTGGCATTTGAATTATATTCAAACTGTTAGATGCAAGAATGGTGGTGGTGGTGGTACAACATGGCTGCCTGCGTAGAGAGCACCTGCTTCAAATGTAAATAAAAAGGGCCCATTCTACAGCAAAGACAAAATCAATTGTAGATTTATGAATGGAGATGTAGGAGTGAAATCACTGTACCATTAGATTGGGGTAGGAGGCGAGCTTCTGACCAATGAGGGCAGCGTTCCCTCCCACATACAGCTGGAGAAAGGTCAAAGGTGAAGTTCATTACAGTTCAGGTGATTAAAGGAGTGATAGGATTCAAACTGAAGAATCAAACCTTAAAGCGGCCTCACCTGTGCACCTGGATACTCTGCAGCTGCTCGAGCGATCCTTTGAAAAACCTCTTTGTCGCTGAAGAAGCGCTCAGCAGCCGCTCCTTGCTCCATGTAGTGGATGAAGGCTTCCTTCAGGTCCTCTTTGGAATGTAAGATGTCATGATCCCGGCCTGCGCCGGGGTCCACGGCCAGCGCCTGCAGGAGCCCCACTCCTGACACCACCACATCCACGCAGGCATTGACACTGAACAGGAGGATGGAGAGAGACGGATAGGAATAAATATGAATATAAATGTATATCATCACCAAGAAGGTCAACTTTGCGTGACAACTGTTTGTTCTGTTTGAAACCTCTGTAAAACAGGGATATTTGACATTCAATGAAGTTCAAAGCCGAGTTCTGTCTCCATTTACTTTTCACTCTGTGAGGAGCCGTCTGCCCCTCCCTCCTCCGGCTCCAGCCAATCATCACCCTCCACCTACTCAGAACCCTGATGTGAGCAGCAGCCTTGAGGCCCTGGAGATGAAAACCTCACCCTCCCAGCTGAGACCGACTCGCCACAACAAATTCCCTCTGACGAGCAGAGCACAGAGCTGCACTACAAGCGAGTCCAGTTTAACAAAGCCAGGCTTTAGTTGTGTGTTTGTCTGTGACATCACAACATAAATATGAGCGAACCATGGACGGAAAATAAACATATATTCTGTCGATTTAATAATCAAACACTAAAAATCAAATCAAATCAAATTCGAGACTTTTGAAATTTTACTCAAAACTTGTTAAGGCTAATTAAGGCCTTAATATATGACTGACAGATATTAATGCCGTATAAGACTGTTTCAGGATGAGTGTGAAGCCTGTAGTAGCAGGTCTGAACACGGTCCTCTGCTCTGAGACTCACCCCACTGCCACTCTGCTCCACTGTTGGGTTGGTAAAGTGATGAGAGCCTCCCAGGCGGCAGAGATCACCTGCTCGCTGCTCAGGACGGGAGACGTCAGGTGAAACTCCGGCAGGTTGATGTACTGTAATATCTGCTCCGGCAGCTCCGGGTTGCCGTGATAGAAATATCCAACCGCCAACGCCAGCAGGGCCGCCACCGAAGCTTTCTTCCACATGATGCTCCCACGCACACTCCTGCTGCAACAGAAGGATCTCAGTACTGTCTGAACACGCGGTGTGAACGAGGCAGACCCAGGACAAGTGAAGGTACTTCGATTTAAAGCTTGAATGTGTTGACTTTGATTCACTTGAGACAAGAGACAGAACGCAGCAACAACGTCTTACGTCCCATCAGTGGAAGCTGCCACAGTGTAGAAGAACTGGCTTTCACAGTTCGTCCATAAATCTTTCTCTGAGACATCTCCGGTCATCTGGTTCAGATTTACTCTGGTTCCAGAGGTTAGAACATTGTGTCACACAACAATCAAATGCTTTGTACGTTTTAGAACAATGTGTTATTTGTCCATTTTTCATGCATTTTCTTGTCTGTGGCCATTTAGCCGTTTTAATTTGTATTCTTCATCTGATTTCTTTCCGTTTATAATAATTTTAAAACACTCTAATGGTATTAATTCGTACAGCTTTTTCAGTTTACCAACTAAAGGCTCTAAACTCTGGGATTAGCGTGGAATAATACAACATACATGAAGAAGTGAGAGAGGGAAGGAAGGCCTCACCCAGAATGAAATGTCCAGTGGGGAAGTTAGCGACATCTAGTGGTTAAGTTTTCTGTTTGTTGCAGTATTTCAAAAATATACATTCATTCAATTAAAGATAATATTGAATCTATTTATTGTATTCATTTTTAGTTATTTGTTATCAAAACCCCTGATCCTTTACAAAAACACATGAAAGTAATGTATGGAGTAGTACTGAGTGCACATCAAAGTACAGAGTGTGAATGACTCCCCCTGCAGGTAATCAGGTTGAACTCACCTCCTTCACACCAGCACTGACAGATTAACTTCAGAGCTCATTAGAGGAACTAATGCAGTATATCAAAAAAAAGTACAGTTTAAAACGGACAATGTGTCGTGTTATTAAAATGAATTTGCATGTTGCAACTAAACACGCCCCCACCCTACAGAGCATACATGAGGATGTGGTACCCTTCTGTTATGATAGATTATATAAGTGATTTGTCCATCCTGTGTTATTATAAAAACGTGGAGGTGCATGGCTACATGGTACATGTCTGCAGACAGGTAATAAATCACAGGTGTGAACGTGTGCTATAATAGTCAAAACACTGTGCAGCTATAAAAGTTAGTGTCAGTGCTCCAGGGGTACACACAGTTCAGATAGATGCTAAGCTAACTTCCTGCTAACGTGGACACACTAACTGTCAGCCACTTAGTTAGCTAACATGCTAACACGTCTCTGTGGCTCCGGGTACTCCAGGCTAATTTGACAGTAGCTGTAGCCAGCTCGGATTAGCGTCATGATTCAGACAGAGTTTACACCTCCACCGCTTCAGACACAGAAAACAAGCCGCTTCACGGCTGCAGTTGGCGGGACGTACCGACAAAGTGGCGGCGGCACGGGTCCGGTTCGTCCGTGAGGAAGAGGAAGAGAGTCCCGGTGAGAAGCGCCCGACACTTCACCAACACGGCATTAGTTCACTGGAGGCTGCCGGTGCTCAGATGAGGAGGAGGAGGAGGAGGAGGAGGAGAGGAGGAGGAGGTGGTACCGGAAGGTGTGCAAGTCATTGAAGGAGCTGTGTCAACGCGAACTGAGCGGACTAACAGAGCGGCTTCCGTCTTTTCTGCGCATGCGCACTAGAGCAACTTAGAAGTAGTTTTTCATAACTTTATTGAGAACATTTTGTACACAAAGACATTGAATCGTTTCTTGAATATTGATAGTTATTACAAGATTGCGCAATTATATAAAGATTTTTTGAATTATTTGAATTTGAATAATAATTATGGTGAATTGGAAAATATTCTGTTTGTTTTGGCATGAAAAAGCCAATAAACCCCACCCTCTCCTTTTGCTTGATATGGGTAATACACACATTTAAGAATCTAATGCAATAGCAATCTCTGGTTGGAGTCTCTCAATGAGCTGATTAGATTATGTGAATGGAACAAATAATTAAATGTTTCTGTTGTTTGGAGAGATGTTCAACACAAATCTAACATGAAAGAAGGTCAATGAAAAACCAGTCACATCATTAAAGACTTCTTGTCCTCCAGGTACATGAACCTTCATGTTCTGCCTCAGCTGCTTGTTTCAGCTCGTCAGTTATTTCACTCAGGGCCAGGGTTCTCTCTCTCTCTCTCTCTCTCTCTCTCTCCCCCTCTCCCCCACACACACACACACAGTGTAAACCTATTTCTACTGTAAGTTACTGCAACACTGTTTCCATAATTCTAACTAACATGACCTTTACTGTTTTTGAACTGTACCTTTAAAAAACGTTGCCGTGTTTCTGACTGATCCTCATCCACATATAGACAACACACACAGGCAGATCAAAATATGTGTTTATTACATTTTCTAAATAAATAAACCTTAAAAACATATATACATATAAACCCAACCCTCAATACACACGCATACATGTTACAGGCTGAATTAGTTGAACAACTTTTAAAATTTACTGCAAGTCCCCACTTATATCTATTTATTATTAATACACCCTGACTTCTACATCTGTGATGCTGACAAACATATTTATCAAAAGTAAACTGCATCTGAACGTCAAGTAAAGCTACGATTTCATCTAAAGTCAGATCTCTACAGCAGGATTTCACTCCACCAGGCCCATGTTTCCTTACGGCTCCTGAAGAGTGATGATGGTTACAGCTGAAGGTTGTGAGATCAAACCCTTATCATGGGCCTGTGTTGTTGTGCATCTCATCATACTCCATGTTGTAAACAGAGCACATGATACAGAACCTCAGGCCTGTGTGGAGCCGGTGGCGTCGGGCTCGTAAAGAGTCGGGGCAGTGAAACTGACCCGGACGTCACGTGGGTAGAAACCGTGAAGAACTCCGTCCACCACCACGTCTGGGAGATCTGGAAGGCAGAGCTGAGGGTTCAGAACTGAGAGGACGAGGATGAGGACGAGGACAGACACTCGATACAGATGCAAACTGTGTATCTTTACCGCCAGATGTGCAGTCAGAGAGATAAGGATCCTGGAAGTAGCCTAACACTCGCTGATGTGGCAATGAAAAACTGAAAAAGGAAAACACAGTTATACGTATATATTCATATAAAGTATTTATACAAAATGATACAGTTTATTTTTCATATTCCCTATTAAACTAATATATTTACCTGTAAGCCTGGCTGTCCAGATCATCCAGGGATCTACAATGAGAACATGTTATGAGAAAGACTGTCAAAATAAAAGTGCATGACATGCACTTCCCTACATGATCCATGATGTGACAGTAACTTGAAAATGACTGGTGTGGGATTTAGGATAGAGCTCCTCCCCTCAGACCATTCATTCCTCCATGAGGCTCAGACTAAGATGATGAAATCAACAATGTGGACGTTCAGGACACTACACACTTATATCAATAAAAACGATCACAGAAATATCATTTAAGCCAAATCGTACACATTGGACCTTTAAACCCAGATGATCTGAAACCTTTCATCGCTGCATTTTGAAATCTCCTCTCCTCTCTTCCTCCTCCTCCCCCTTTAGCCCCCGTGCAGCAGACTATGGCTGAGGGGCGGAGCCTGTGCTCAGCGTGGATGTTGTTCAGGTTTTGTTTTCTCGCTGCATCGCCCTCTTTCCTGAAATAGCGGCTCTAAAAGCAGCAGCAGCCTCAGGTCTGAAGTGAAGGACTTACTCCATGCTGCTGATCTTATTCCCCGTGTGGAAGTGACGGACGTGCAGGAAGTCCAGCAGCACCTGAGGCACATCTTCGTTCTGATAGATGATGTCCTGAGACCGTGAGACAGTTTATGATTCATGACAATCAGTGAAATAAAACAACATATTTATTATAGTTACACAAACATAAAATAGTGGTACGGTTTGAGGTATTGCTAATATGCAAAGTCACAACCTTTGACCTTTAATTACAACAAACAAAATTGAGCCCATTGGATTTATATTTATTTATGTATAAGGGGATTATTTTCAATTTTTTCTCTTTATGCATGAAGGGATTTTTTTTACATTTATTTAATACATTATCTAAAAACCTACCTTTCAAAAAAGCTGTTTGCTTAATATTTTTTATAAGTTCTCCTTTCAAGTATCTTAAAGTATATATTGATCATGATCATTTATTTCAATAACTCTTTATCTGCATTGTTTTTCCTACTCTGTAGCACTTTTAGATTGTTATAATGTAAAGTGCCATACAAATTGAATGTATTATTAGTATTATCATTATTATTAATATGATCATTTTATTTGTATTTATCTATGCCCTGTGGATGTTACCTGCAGATAATCCTCCAGCTCCTGCCTCCTCTGCTCCAAAGGTTTGGTCCTCAGGTGAGGATTCCTCTTGGAGGGCAGGTCTGGAATCTGAATGATCTTTCTGAGCTATGGAATACAACAGAAAGAACCTTTAAACTTGAACCTTTATACTCTACTACGTCATGTCACACACAGAGTATTAGAGTTGGTCAGAAATGTAGTTTGTACTTTGTTGTACTTGTACACACTTTTCTGTGTAGAGCCTGGAACTCTCGGCTTCTCCTGAGCACATAATGTTTCCTCTCATTGAACAGGACCTCGACTCTGAAAAGCTGCACAAGAGACACGACATGCAAACATCAAAGATTCATCAGGACTCGGACTGAAAGGTTCAGTGTGTAGGATGTAGAGACATCTAGTGGTGAAGGTGCGTGCTGCAGCTGGGTTAACCTTCACTTAGTATTAGTGCAACTCAACGGTTTCACGATTTTGAGATTTCAAAGTTTGCAGTTTCAGGCAGTGACACAATCTGTCCACCAGAGGGAGACACGGGGCTGTGATGTGTCACTACCCACAGCTGTTGAATGGCATTAATTCATAAACTTGATCGCTGCTAAGACACCTACTACTGTTTAGAGGTTTGATTCTGATCTGACAAACCGTTTTTTGGCTTTAAAGGGCCAGTTTGTAAGATTTTGGTCAAATTTGGTCGAAATGATGAGTTGAAAAACAAATACAAAATACTGAAACTCAGGGTCACACAGTTGAATTATTATTATTATCGCTAATTATCATTAATCAATAAATGTTTGACAAAGGGAGAAAGAACAAGGTTGAATAAATCATGAATAATTAAGAATAAATACAGAATATTATTTTGTTTACACCTGATAATCATCATTAGTCTGCTGCTGCCCATGTAAACACAGAACAATCAATAATCAATAATTCGATTATCGATCCATGGTCTGATCCGATCAGGTTGTTCGTTGATGTGTCTGTCGTTGTGTTGACTGTAACACAACCAACACGAGTCGTGTGTTACAGGATCAGACTATTTCCTGTAACTCAACGGACGAACCGAAGTGTGTCACTTTCTCTCTTCCTGCAGGTAACACACACTCACGCGCATGCGCACATACACACACCTGGCGTCAACACAACACACCACACCGACTCACCGTGTAGTTTCCACACAGGTGAACTCAGTTCGAGGTGAACGTATACAAACAGTAGGTTTGTGTGTGTGCGTGCGTGTGTGTGTGTGTGTGTGTGTGTGAGTGTGATTAAAGGTGAAGTGCGCAGACTTCCTGTCTCTCACCTTCCTCCACTTCCCTGACTCGTCCTCCTCCCTCTCCATGCAGGGGATCGATACTTCAATCATCAGGAAACCTTCGACCTTCACCATCGATCACTTTCTCTGTGGGTGTGTGAGTGTGTGTGTCCACTGACCACGACCACTCAGAGTAACAGGTTCAAATCCACGATCCCACAGGTTCGAATCCACGCAGCTTCAATCCACGTCCGAACCGAGTGGGAGACAGAGACACCGCGCGTCGACTGTGGAGAGTTTCCTCCTGAGCTCCACCTACACGATAATTGGACACACACACGCACGCACGCGCACACACGCACGCACGCGCACACACGCACGCATTCCAACTGACAATAATAATGATTACAACAATACCGATAATAATTCTTGTTTTAATAATAATTCTATTAAAAACTATGATAACAAACTATGATTATAGCGATAATAACGATTATTATTTCACCTACATTTTTCACATTAACCCTTTAACCCAAGTCACGTGTTGCCTCTGCTTTAACCAGGCTTTGGTCTATTGGTCAGAAAAGGTCAGTGGTTCACACACACACACACACACACACACACACACACACACACACCAAAGGTGAGAACACATACATGTGAAGTTTGAGCAGAGTGTTTCAGAGCCAGAAGCCCTGCAGGGTGGGAGTGGGCGTGGCCATGACGTCACGACTCTGAACCTGGGAGACTTGCGATACGACGAAGCGGTGTCCTCAGCACACAAATGTAAAAGTATTTTACTTATTTACTTTTCCAGCCAAAGGACATCACAGTGAACCCACGAGCCTCACGCGTCGGTTTAAAGGAGCGTGATCTTCGTGTCCGTGGAATGTGACCTGAGCCTCTGCAACAAACAACAACCTCACAAATCATTCTCCCATCCAGCTTCACTTCCCACTTTCACCGGTGGAGGTGAAAAGGGATGTGAACCCAGACAGACACCCACTTCCTGTTGGAGCCGCGGCCCCAAAGCCCCTCTGTGCCTCTGCGGCGTTTCCTCTTTCTCTCCTCGCATCCCTTGTCCTCCTCCTCGCGTCCACCGCGATCACGTGTCCACGTCTGTGCCCCGCGTGGTATCATGGGATGGATGAGTGTCCTCGGAGGGGCTGAGCTCAGCAGGTTCCTGCGGAGGGGATGTGACCTCAACGCGCCGAGGGATCACATCCGCGAGACCTGCGACTGACGCAACATGCAGGCCTCGCGGGTCACATGACCTCATCTGTGTAGCAGGGGCACATCCGGTTCAGTCCCCCTCAATGCACAGATCGATCTGTTTATAATAATCGTAACAATAACAGAGAATCACGTCACCTGCACCCAGTGCAGGAGCAGGAGTGATAGAGTTGTGGTGTCAGGCCTGTGTGTGTGTGTGTGTGTGTGTGTGTGTGTGTGTGTGTGTGTCTGTGTTTTCAGGTCTGTGCTCTGTCAGTGACGGACATACCAGCCGGTCTGGGGAGCGTGATGCAATGTGGTGTGTGTGTGTGTGTGTGTGTGTGTGTGTGTGTGTGTGTGTGTGTGTGTGAGTGAGCCAGAGAGTGAATGAGAGGGAATGAAAGGCAGCTCTGTCATCCACAGTGAGTGAGTTTGACACATTCCTCATCATCAGGTCAGACACTGCAGCGAGTGAAGGTATCAGTGCACTCATGACATAAAACAATACTTTTATACTTTCTTCATACATTCACCGATGGTTTGATGAGAACGTTTTGACGCTCAACTGTTCAGAAAGTTGTCAGAACTCTAAAATAAGACCCCCCCCCCCCTCACAGCTGCTGTGTGGCCCCAGCATATGTTTTCTACAGGGGCCCAGAATAGACAAAGTAAACCCCCTCTGCTGTGATGAGAAGTGAGGGCTGACATGTGTTCCAGTGCAGGGTGGGTGGAGCGGGGGCGGGCTCAGCTGCAGTACCCAACCTCACCATTAGGTGAATTTAGACAGACACAGACAGACGGACATTCCTTTCTCCAATGAGATGAGATCAAATGGCCCCAACACAAAAGACAACACACACGTCGTATAACTTTGTCTTTTATTTGTATAATAAATAAACCTGTAATACTTCACAATCACACACACGCACACGCACACACACACACACACACATATCAGGGCAGGAGGATCCAGACTCTGGAGTTTGGTAAAAACAAGAAAGGAGAAAAATAAAAGCAGTGAAAACGTTAAAAATGACATTTCCTCCACTTTACATTCTTCACGCTGGAAAACTCTTCACCTTTGGTAGAAACACAAGAAGAAAACAATAAATAAATAAATAAATAAATAAAAACAGAAAGAAGAGTGCCCTGTGAGCAGAAAACCAAAAAAGAAATGAGCCTCTTGACCTTTGACCTGAAAATAAAAAAAGGCAAGACATCATCACCTGCCACTTAGCTTGAACTTCGATGACATCATCAGTGGGAAGGAATCTGAACCGAGTCTACAAATAGTACCTCACGGCAATAGTGCTTCCTCATATACGCCCACGCGAGATCTGAAAATTCACTGTGTCTCAAGTACTTTCTGACGTAGAAACGGAAATGATTTCACGCACTGGGAACAAATTACATTAAAGGGACAGTCTGATGATGTCTGAATATGTGTGGCCTGAAGCTGACTCAGCAAACATGGCTCCAGTAAAGTAATGGGTCAATATTGAAGATCATCAAACACACACACACACACACACATACTCGTCCACACACTCACACCACACCTTTTAAGTATTACCGTCTTACATGATGCGAAGCGCACAATAACATTTACACATCTCCAGGTTTTACAGAGGCTCTCGTGCTGCAGTGAACATCACATCATATCGAGGACTGGACGCAGACGTGAAAACTCTCCTCCCTCCCATCGTTGATGATCAACAGACCCAGCGACAGGTGGTGGTTGTTGTTGTTTCCTTCATGCTACATGTGATCTCTGACTCTCTGACAGAGGCTGTGGCTCTGATATCTACATCTGAAGGTAGTCATGACAGATCTGTGTCATGTGATGATGACAGATCAAATACTTCTCAGAAAATGATGAACCCTGGACTGTAAGAGAAGGATTCAAAGACTTGTTGAGGTGAGATTTAAGGAACGACAGAAACTAGAAAATCAAATGAAAAAAAACCCCTCTCCTTTAAAATAAGTAAGAGGCTCTGACAGATCTCTCCACCCCTTCTGTAAGTACAGTTACTTTTACTGTCCGTCTTTCATTGTTTTGCTCACCGTCTACATTTACATACAGTATATGAGCATCATTTTCCAAAAATGCTGCCATCTGTTGGAAACTTTGTGTAACTACACTAAAGGCTCATTTTAACATGAGATCTGTGTGACTCAGTGTATTCTTAAGGTCTGATATGACCACACTGAATAAATAGATTTTAATGGATTAAGTCAGCAGGATTTTAATGGATTAAAAATCCCGTGTCTTGGAGTTTTCTTTTATTCTCCAATACCAAAAAGTAGAGTCGAGTGGAAAAATGAGTAAATCTAGATTATTTCTAAAATGGATTTCCTCAGAATCTCAATTATTTCTTATCACCTGGCTGTGTAATTTTGTTTTTCAAAATCCAAATAGAGTATTGTATTGTATATTCTGCTGATTATCAGAGGAAATGTTAAACAGGAGGGGGCGTGTCCTATCAGGTGGATCCATCCGATTGTCATGGATACTGTGAAGATCTGTGTTGTTCAGCGTTTCGAGGAGTCATTCCAACAACAACAACCTGCAGGTGGACGTTCTGTAAACATGGAGTCTGTTGACATGGAAACAGAAGAGATGCTACACACGTGACGAGTCCTGGACGATATGTGCGAAGTGGGGGCGGAGCCAGGAGGGGAAAGGGGGGGGGTGGGGGTGGAGGTCACTGAGTCAGAGCCAAGAGGATGTCCTTCACCAGCATGGTGCCGATCACCATCTTCTCACAGTTGACAGTAAGCTGGGCGGCGCCCTCCTCTTTGGTCCCCACGGTGACCAACACCAGGCTGCTGCTGGTCACCGTCCGTCCGGCGAACCTGTGGACAGGAAGGTCAGGAGGAGGAAGAGGAGGACTGAGGTCAAAGCAGCAAAGGTCAGAGGTGAAGACGAAGCCACAGAGTGAAGAGGGAGACATGAGTGAGACACAACTGTCCGCCTGTCGACAGTACTTCAGTAGAGCTCGTGTGTGTTTTTCATATATTCAAATACAAAAATACAGCATGCGTACAGTACATGTGGAAATGACATTTGTTATATGAGATGCACTAGCAATGGATGCTGGTGCCCAAAGGACACACCCCTTTGCTAATACGCTCACTTCCGGTGACGCCATTTTCTGATTTGAGCCTCGACACTGATGCTTCCCGTGACCTTTGACCCTCTCACCTGCACTCTTTATCCGAGCCACAGGGGACTCTGCTGAGGTTGGCGGCGGTCGCCACCCGCTGGACGATGGCGTGTTCGTTCTGGCACTTGGCGTCCAGAGTCAGCCGCTCCGAGATTTCGTTCATTCCCATCAGCTGACCTGTAGGGGGCGTGAGAGGGGCGCAGGAGTTAGTTCCCTCCACAGCCGTTGTTGCAGTTAATGTTACTGTTGCTGTTGTTGTTGTTGTTGCATCACATAGCAGAGGTATGTTGGTTTAAATGCCAGATCGAGTGACATCATCGTACATGGAGGCAGCAGAGGGTCTGACAGACGGAGGGAGAGATGGGAAGTACAGTTGAAGCTTAAACAGACGGCCATGTTGGGAGAGAGTGAACTTTGTTTACAATGACTCGAGCAGACACATCTGTGCTGTGCACCACCTGCTCTCCACCAACACACGCACAGGCAGTGAACATAGTTACTGTGGAATGTATCTGTTCAAGAAAGTGTCATGCTACTTCATTCTCAAACTCTCAGAGAGGCAGAATTACTTAGGATGCAGGATGTAGGCCCTCGGGTGGTGAAGTTGTATATTGCAGATGAAGAAGCCCCACACCTCACCCCTGCCGTCTAACAAGGTAGGAAAACCCAAGGCAGCCACCAGGTGATTGCTTTGCCCTTTCTACTACTTCTGTAACAGTATAAATATAGTATAAAACTACTACTGTGATTATTAATAATTCAATCGAAATGACCCCATTATAGTATATATAGATTATTCCTACAGCCACCACAGAGATTTTAGTTCAAAAAGACAATATGCAAACAGTATCTTTACTTTAATTTGTAGTACTTCAGAGGAAGCGGTGTGAAAGCTGAGAGAACAAAATGATGAGGGAGGATGCACATGAGGGGGAGCTGCTCTGAGCCTGATGTTAGTGTCTTCATTTATTCATTTCTCACATTTTGAACCAAAGTGAATGAGCATCAGTGGACGAGCATTTCCAGTCATTCCCAGTGCAGCAGTGTGAGCGGCCTCTGTACATACACAGGTTAGCGGCACAGGTGAGTGTGTCTGCAGCGAACACACCCGAAGATGCAGTTGTAAGTGTTGGACTGGGAGAGGGGGGGCGGGGTCAGCAGGGGGCGGAGGAGGCGGTTAGGAGGGTGAGAGGGAGTGGGGGGGGGGGGGCTGTGGGAAGGTGGTGGGGAGGCGGGTGGGGGGGGGGGGGGGGGGGGGGGGGGGGGGGGGGGGGGGGGGGGGGGGGGGGGGGGGGGGGTCTGTGTGAAGTTGGCTGGAAGGCAGGTGGGCACACAGACGGCTGGGAGGCAACAAATCTGACAAAGCCGACTTACCATGGTCGAGTAAAAGCTTCTCTATGAGGGGACGAGGTGGAGAGGGAGGAACCGTGGATACGACACATGTTTAAAGAGTCACACCGTGGGTCAGTGTCATGTCTCAGTGTTAGGCAGCAGGGGGACACGGTGTCTGACTAACACCCAGTACACAGCCTCTGCTGTGTCAACAGTCAAAAGTGATGAGATCACACTTTTCACAGTTTCCATCACAGAGAAAATCAGGAAACGTGTGATGGTGGGATCATGTGGTAAACGAACAAGACCCTTCGCTGACTGGCTTGTTTGTCAGTAAACATCCAAGATTTCAGAGGCGGGGTGTGATGCGTGGGTGTTTTCTTTCTCTATGGGTGGGGTTGTTGCACAAATGCACAGAGGGGGGCGCTCTTTGTCACAGGGAACTGGCCTGGTGCTCAGTTTGCTTTCTACTTCCTGTTTCAGCTGTAGCTGTACAAGTTGTCATTTCATTTAGCAGACGCTTCTATCCAACATAACATACACGTGGAGGTGAAGGGAGGGTCTGGGTGGGCCTGAAACCCAGTATTTACATATGTATGTATGTAATTATACTTAGTCTCCTAATTAGGAATTGAGTGACGTGCGTTTCATACCTTGTTCTTTTTTAAATTCGTTCTCCGTCAGGAACACCGGCCGCATCAGCTCCCCCACCGGCGGCTGGATGGACACGAAGAACTTCCTAGTGTGGGTGCTGAGAATGAAATTTAAATAAAGTTTCGTTTTCACAGATGATCAGGTTGTTGTTTCCCCCCCCCCCCCCCCCCAGCCGATTCCAGAGAGACAGAGCGACGGCCCATAATCCATCTCACCAAAGCTGGAAGTTGGCCGCCTGTGTGGAGTCACAGAAGTCGATGCCCATCACAGCTGTGGCCGTCTCACCTGAGGGCAGCAGCTCTGTGGGCGTGACTGTGGGAGGGACCACAGGGCTTCAGTTGCTGCCTTGCCGGGATCTCATCACCCACCGATCTCGGGGAACTCCTTGACTCTCATGCCCGACTGTAGCTTCACGTCCTCCATGTGAAGGTTCTTGGCGTCGGAGGTGGCGCTGTTGGTGAACTGCATCTGCACCGCCACCATGTTGGCGTCCGGGCTGAAGGGCTGGCGGCTGAAGCAGTACTCCACCGACAGACCCTCGCCTGTGATGCGGTGCAGCAGCTCGTAGCTCTTCGACGCACTGGAGGAGGCGATGGTCTGCAAGGGAGGAGGAGGAGGAGGAGGAGGAAGAGGAGGAGGAGGAGGAAGAGGAGGAGGAGGAGGAGGAGGAGGAGTCACTGACGGTTACAGCCCGACTTGTTCTTTTTATGAGAATAAGGTCCATGGATTTCACTGTACATGAAGTAGAGTTGATATATGCATGTGGGGCGGTTTAAGTTGAAACTAGAGTCGTGCATTGAATTAATGATCATTTATATCAATCATGAATCAATCATATTGATAAATATCATGATCATGGGAGGTGCAGTGCTTACAGCTGGCGACAGGACGCTGTCCGACAGAGACAAACCCTCCAGGTCTGTGACCAGGCTGTTGGACAGGAGAGTGTTGACGGGGGTGACTTGAGGAGAAGGTGCAGGTTCAACTGGAGAGAAAGAAGCAGAGAGAATCAGAGGTTTTCTGATCCGACGCCTCCTCCTCCTCTTCGTCCTCCTCCTCTTCCTCATGTGGGGCAAAGAACGAAGAACTCACAGTCGTCCAGGTCGAGCAGCGACATCTCCTTCTTCTCTTTCTTGTGCTCAGTCTTTGCAGGTTTGGAGGAAGGTTTGGACTCAGCTGCCTGTTGGAAATGAAAGAATGAATGGATGTTGAGTTGAGTTTTACGGTCAGTGATGACTGTGTGACGTTGACATCGGAGTTGACCTTTTTCTTCTTCTTGACCTCGACCTCAGACTCCGAGTCGTCAGACTCTGAGCGGCTGCTCTCGGACTCGCTCTCCTCGTCCTCGTCAGACTCGGACTCGGATTCGCTCTTGCGCGGTTTGCTTTTCCTCTCAGGTTTCCTCTCCTCCTCGCTGCTCTGCTCACTGCAGGACAAAGGTCAAAGGTTAAAGGTTCAATCTTTATGGAATGACCTTGCATTCGATTTCTAGTGATAAAAATGAGAACATTTCAAACGTTAGCACCACAGAAGGTCCGTGCTACCTTTCACTTTCTCTTGCCGGCTTCTTTAACTCTTTCTTTTTCTTCTTTTTATCTTTCTCCTCTTCATCCTCCTCCTCCTCCTCCGACTCGGAGCCCTCCTCGCTCTCTTCGCTCTCGGATCCAGAGCCACTCGCCTCGCTGCTGCTGCCGCCGCCGCTTTCTGAGTCGCTGTTGGAGTCCGACTCTGAGGAGGAAACAATCCGAGTCATATTGTGTTTGTAGGTCTCCGCCGATCAATAGTTTCTATTTATACGGCTGTTTTGTTTAACAGATTCACAGGAGCTCACTGTGACCTTTGAATTACAATCATCTCCGAGTCCACGTGAACCATACAGGTGTTTCATAATAACAACAAAAAAGGA
>JAFBJT010005574.1:51772-62468 GCA_016785325.1 Chascanopsetta lugubris
GGGGGGGGGGGGGGGGGGGGGGGGGGGGGGGGGAGAGAGAGAGACATCGTCAGTCTTCAAAAATGCCCGGCGAAGAGCGCGGCCTCTGCATTGGGACACGGCTCGAATGTTTTGCAGAGTTCCCGCCGGGGGACAGACACACAAACGCAGCGAATGACTCTCCAAAGCGTGGAACAGCCCCGACGGTGTGTTGACTGATGTGTTTCAGACTGGTCTGGTGAGAAACACTCATCAACCAACACTGCTGACCTTTGGCAACTAATACTCTCAGAGTTGTTAACCTCTCAAGCACGAGTGGCATTTCCTAATCCTCCCACTTGCGCATCTGCATCGACACCATGGGAATTATGCTGCATTTTGACATTGTCTGAGCCCACACGACTCCCCTATTGTTGTCATGCCGCCTTCGGCCTTACACTGAGTTTCTGCGCCGCTTCGGGCGAATACCTACTTGAATTCGGTTGTATTCTTGAACCTGAGGCGACTCTGTGCACAGGCCACCAATTACCCATCATCAGTGGACAGAAACTTGGACATAGTGTTGACAAATGTTGCTGCACTTGCACATTGACATGAGATTCTGTAGAAAATGCTTACCAGATCTCCACCGACATCTTTAAGTACACTTTGGTTGCCTGCGATGAGTAGAAATGGAATTTAAAAGACTTATCTTGTTTCATGGGTACATCGTAAGGTGAAGTTACTGCATGAGCTATACAACATAATACCGTCCAACGTACGAGGAATTCAATGTCTTACCTTTCCGAAGAGGAAAGCCTCCGTCTTGGTCTGACCCACCCTGAGCTTGCATATGTCGAAGGACACCATCCCGAGTGTCTCGTCCATCACGTAATTGGCGTCCATCAATGTGATCTGATATCAGAGCGGGTAACAACATTGAACAGTTTCTCCTCATGCGACCGTCAACGAATACATTCACACATCCTCCTCCTCCTCCTCATGGTAACGTCAACAGACAGTGGAACGCAGGTTTCACCTCCAGGACGTTCTGCAGGTTGGGGTCTAATATGAAGTGAAAGGTCTCGTCCCATTTCGGGTTGATGTCGTTGTCTATGTGCTTGGTCCTTTTGCGGCTCTCGGGGGCTGTCGGGATGAACAGCTCCACATATGGATCTGGGGTGTCCACTGCGCGCACACACACACACACACACACACACACACACACACTCATTAATTTAGAGTCTGTGTGCACTCACACACACATTACCAAGACAATTAGCAATTAAATGACATGTATGTTGGTGCTGAACAGAGCACAGAGACTCACGCAGGTCGCCCAGCGCTCCCTTGGTGACGCTCTCAGCCCGAACCACAGTCACGGTGAATTTGTGAGAGAACTGCTGCTCCACCTGCACGACGCAACAATCACTCACGTTAGGTTTGGTTCAAAATCCAAAACATTGAACTCAAGTTTTTTTTTCTATTCCTCCACCCCCGAGATAATCAGCAAAACAAAATCTACGACTATTCCCTCACCTTCCTCATACTCTGAACTAATCCGTCCCCTCTGTCCCTTGCAGATATCATCATTGAACCCACATGTTAGATTAAGATCCGAAGTTGGTTTACATTTTTTGCGCTTCTGTTGTCACGTCACCCCACGGTCTTTAGTAAGAACTTTCCGTGTGTGTGTGAACACTCACTTGCAGGTGGAGTTTCAAGGCGTGAGTGTTCACGAGGGAAACACAGAGGCTTAGAGGGCTGTTTGTTTATGATGGAATGTTGCACACCCTTTGAATTATGCTGGACCTATGATTCATTCATTCATTCATTCATTCGTGTTTGGCACAGGAAGAGTAAGGACAGGCGGAAATACCTCCGCTTGATTACGTTTTAGTTACAAATGATCTCCCAGCCATCACTCACATTCTTATACTTGTCTTATTAATTCTATTTTTCACATTAAAAGTCCAGAGTGTCTCACCAATTCTTCAAAACAGTATCAAGATGAATACTTACAATTATATTAGAAGCCATGGTGCGTCGTCAGGTGTGCAGTTTGGGAAAAGCCTTCGTCGGAATGTGAGAATCAACTCAGGAGAACATCCCAGTCATGAACGGAAGCATCCGGAGCCTGGAGGAGGAAACAATCACATAACCGGGTGTCAACGTCCCTAAAGACCAAACATGGACGACACCAACCACTGCACACTCTCGAAGAACACCAATCCCAACGCACTTCCGCGCGGGCACGACCGTACGACACGTGCAGCAGCGGCACAGTCTGCAGGGGGCGTGAGCGAGCGCGTCAACAGGTGTGAAGCCCCGAACAGTAAAGAGCCTGAGGAGGTTTCTCGGAGTCGTAAAGGACGAGGAACGCTCGCGCCACGGCCCCATCTCCCTCCTGCCCTCCGGTCCCACACACACACACACACACACACACACACACACACACACACACACACACACACACACACACACACACACACACACACACACACACACACACACCTATAAAAACAAATTTGATTTATTCTGCACTCTAATCTACATCTGTCAATGAAGGTGTGAACATGTCAGCACAATTATATTTGTATAACTAGGAGGACATGTAACATATTTCCATACGTCCAGACCTCATTGAAGCTTACCTTTCCGATACAGAACAGGTTTATACCTTTAGTTCTTTTCTTAAACCAACTAGAAAACATATGTTATATCTTATTCACACGTCAACATGTCATTTCTGTCAGCGCTGTGAACTTAGGGCAAACGCTGACAGACCAACTTCATGCAGATGTAGTGTGTGAAAGAAACATGGAGAGATGCACTAGATGGTGTAGATGCGGTGAACACACACACACACACACACACAAAACACACACACACACACACTCCTATTTATATGTTGTGCGAAATTTGCATATGGTTTTCAGAGTGTATGGACGTGGGAGTGCGTGTTTGTGTGTGTGTGTGTGTGTGTGTGTGTACTTGTATCTGTACATCTGTGGGGACCATTTTGACGAAACATCACTTCAGAGTGAGGACGTTGTTGCCAATACCCAACTTTTAATCAGCTGTTTGAGGGTTCAGACCTGGTTTTAAGGGTTAAGGTCAGCATGAGGTAAGGGTTAGGGTTAGGGGCTATGTCAGTGAGTCTCTTCACCAGAATAGTGCTATGAGGCTGAATGAGTGAGAGTACGTGTGTTTGAATGTGTGTGTGTGTGTGTGTGTGATAGCCGATCAAGGTCAGTGAGTCTTGTTCTCAGCTTGCTCACCAAAGCGTGTCATTACTGGGGGGACATCGAGCACGTAGAGCGTCTGTGTGTTCACAGCACCCGTCACGTACTTTGCAGTCGGGGTCCAACTTTGGGCGGTGCCAGCTGACTCTGGCCTCGTTCTGCTGCCGCACAATGCCGCCGAGCCCGCAGCGTGCGCCAGCCCCCCCCCCCCCCCCCCCCCCCCCCCCCCCCCCCCCCCCCCCCCCCCCTACCCCCACCTCGGACCCCTGGGACACCGAGTGCATTTTCATACGGGGACACTAAAAGTACTGTACATGCAACCCTGCCGCAGCCACACGTGACAACCGGTAACATATAAGCGACAACATACACGGCGAAGGAACACGGAACAAAGCGAATTCATTTGGCTTTTCACTCGTGAAAGTATTGCTGAGTCACATGCTTGAGGAGTACACGCTTCTTATATACAGGCTGTTCAGTGCAGTACTAACAGGTTTAGCCTGATTCTTATTGGCCGAGCAGAATAAGTTCACGTCTGACAAGGACTCGTGGTACAATTGGAGCCTGCAACAGGAAGAGGAAGATAACATTGACCGCTTTGAGAATAATCTATTGCAAGAGTGACGATAGTGTTAATCTAGATGGTAATTTTGTAATTATTTAAAGGTGCAGTGTGTAGGATTCGGCCATATTTAATGGCAAAAGACACACCACGCTTACCCGCACTTCTACAGTACACGCTGCACCTTCAAATCTGCAGGAGACCCCTTTAATGATGATTCATAGTGTTTACAGTATGTCCCTTTAATTTAGACTGAATATTATTAAATTCATATTTACAAAACTCTTCAAAAAACATGTTAATGTGAATTAAATGAACTTCAAGTTTGACAATTAGTTCAGCGGAGTTTGGTTTACGACACCAAGCTGATGTCTGCTAAAGTTACAGAGTGTAGGATATGGTGACATCTAGTGGTGACGTTGCAGCCGACTCCCTCTCATATCAACCTTCAAAAACATGGCGGTGCAAGATGGCGGCCTCCAGAAAGAGGACCTGCTCCTGATGTAAACATACAAGGTCCATTCTAGAATAATGAAACCAACTTACCTGATTAAACACTCGTACAAGCGATGGTGTAATTATTTCAACACCCATTTCTGGCAATAAAAATGAAACGTTCCACCCACGTTTTACACACTGCACCTTTAAACTTTCAATACACGTGCTTTTGTATTCTTAATTGAGACTTTACATTTCATGCACCTGACATTAACGCTCACCAGTCTAATTATTTCATCCATAATATTTTACAGTACACTGACTTAAATCTTACACACTGTGCCTTTAATGGCTACTATCGCTGTTTATGAAAATGCAATACAAGTGATATGACATCGATAGTCCTTATATTAATCTTACAAGGATTTAAAGGTACAGTATGTAAGGTTTAAAGACATGTTTGGCAAGATACATGCCAGTACTTGACTAAATACACACGTTGAAGTGATTTAAATGTAAATAATACGAGTAAAATACTCAAATGTATGCAGTGAACTGGGTGTAACAGAGTATAAACACTTGTCCGAGTTTATATTGGAGAACATTCAGCGTCACTGAGGTGAACAAAGTTAAAGTCCGTCATCTGTTTCCTTCTCCTCTGTCGGACGGGAAGGCGAACGCTCGGCTCTTTTACTATTTGCCAAAAAATGCACCGACTGTGCCGTAAAGGAACACGGAGGACGGGAACGTACCTGCGCTGCCGCGGCGCTATCACCTCTCCGATCCCGATAAACGTGACATGCTGAGGGGAGGGGGGGGAGAATGTTCTTCCTACACCACCACCGGAGCCGCAGATGGAGGAGGAGGCGCCTTTTCTGGCACTTCTTCTTCGCCTGCTGTTTCTTCTTCTTCTCCTACTTCTTTTGACTCTTCTTCTTCTTCTTCTTCTTCTACTACTACTACAGTTGCTGCTTCCGGCAGTTAGCCCGAGTCAAAACACCACAAACCCGTCGGCGCTGGGCACCGGCAGCAGCTCACACACACGCCATGACAAACAGGAAAGAGTTGCGAAAAACCTCCGCGCACGACGGAGGCTTGACTCAGCGGGGAAAGTTGCTCCTCATGACGGCGTCTCTCTTTTTTTTGTGTTGTCGTTTCACCGCGGAGCTCCTCCGCAGCCGGAGCCGGGGCACACCGGTACGTAAAGCCCCGTCCACACGAGGGCGCGTCAACAGCGTGACACACAAGTGACGGTGAAGTGGGTTTAAGTCAAACTTTCCCCCTTTGGATGAATTTGATGGAAAACTTCTAGTTCTCTCAGACTCTTTTTTTTTTTTTTTTTTTTTGGAGTATGAGTGAGCAGAGTTTATTCATTTATTCATTTAGAGTCAGGGTTGGTTAAGATTTAAATGATATATATTTTTTTTATTTTTAATTGATAAAATTATTTTCTTCCAATGCATTTTTCATACCTCAGCAAAAAGACGAGCATGTAATAATGATTTGAATTATGAAATGATAATTAATGTTTAATCAATAAAATGAAATCATTATATTCTAAGGGAGTATGAACAAATGTCTTTGAGAAATGCTCAATCGGGCACTTTTCATTTAAATAGATCCTAAAGGTTAAAGTAAAAATAATACAAAATTATAACTATCACCATTATTATTATTATCATTATTGTTGTTATTATTATTATCATTATTATTATTATTATTATTATCATTCACACCATCCTCTAGGCACCTAAGTACACTTTGTACAATTCAAGTAAAATCATGTAATATACCAAAAATACATACTATAGAAAGACAGACAGACAGACAGACAGACAGACAGATAGATAGATAGATAGATAGATAGATAGACAGATAGATAGACAGACAGCCAGGTGGACGATTTAAAAAAAGAAAGAAAAATGTCAAAAAGATGAAAGAGAATATCCACATACATAAAGAAGGAAATATGTCATTCATAAATTTATTCAGATGCATATAACGCTCGTAAAGATGTATGAATATAGTTCACTAGTTTGCTATGTAAATGTGCACACTTCTCTGTTTCTCATGTTTTCTCATGTTTCTGCATAAATAACCGCTGTATTTCAAAGCTGGAACTTTCCGGTGGAGTGAATCCACTGGAAAAGCACACACAAAAAGAGGAACCAGGAAGAAGAGAAAAGTAATGAAAAGGCACATACCATCATCTAGAGATCCATATTGGGAAGTGGACAGAGCCGAGCCGGTTGCGAAAGACAAGAGATTCCTGATTTGTCAGGTGTGAGTGGATTTACTTATGGCTGGTAATCTCTCATGCACCCCACAGGCTGCTGCCGCTGCTGCTCATGCTGTGACGTCACAGGCTGCAGGGGTATAAAGGTGGTGCTGTGGGGCAGGTCCACACATTCACACTCTCAGCTTCCACCAGAGAGGAGGAGGAGGAGAAGAAGAAGAAGAAGAAGAAGAAGAGAGACACAAGGAAGAAGGAAGGAGAGAGAAACAAGAAGAAGAAAGAGAGGAAAGAAAAAGAGTTGTTGGAGTATGAGCAGATTCACAATCGCAGTTTTCCTGTTGGCACTGGGTTTTCTTGTGTGTGAAGGAGGTAAGAAATCTACTTTTATCCACCTTTTGAATCCGCGTAGAAACCAATTGTTGTCGTCATCCTGTATCTTTTCACATTTAATTCATCTTATGATAATATTCAACCACCGAAAACCTACAAGGAATGTGTCTGGATGTGTATAATTCATTTTGAGGCAACTCTTCTATTCAAATCCTATTCAAAATTGTCCATTTATATCTCTCTCTCTGGATCCCAAATGAAATCCATCCCACATCATTGTCCGATGGGAACCGTTTTTTCCCTCTGACTTCAAAGGAGTCCGTCTGTATGATCTCTTGATAAATCAATGGTGGCTGTGTTGTGCAGGTAACCCATGTTGCTCAGAGCCCTGCCAGAACAGGGGCGTTTGCACGGCGCTCGGAGACGATCGCTACGAGTGTGACTGCACACGGACGGGATTCCATGGCGAGAACTGCACCACACGTGAGTCACGCACGGGACAACGCAGGGGGCTCTCGCTTTGTTTGTCCATGTCTCTTTTCACTGACGTCCCCCATCCCTCTCTCGTCCCACCAGCCGAGCTCCTCACCCGCATCAGAGTGGCCCTGAAGCCGTCGCCCAACACCGTTCACTACCTTCTCACCCACTTCAAGGGCTTCTGGAACATCATCAACAGCATCTCCTTTCTGCGAGATGCCATCATGAGATACGTGCTGACATGTAGGTTTTCCCGCCCGGGGCCAGAGACGGATTGTAAAACGTCGTCATGGCACTTTAAACAATTTGTAAGGCAGGTTGTCGTCTCAGCGACGCTTACATAACTTAAATGTCTCTCTCTCTCTCTCTCTCTCTCTCTCTGGTTCCCCCTCTCTCTCTCTTCCCTCCTTCAGCCCGATCCCACATGATTGATAGTCCCCCGACATACAATGCGGATTATGGCTACAAAAGCTGGGAGTCCTACTCCAACCTCTCCTACTACACACGAACCCTCCCGCCCGTACCTGAGGATTGCCCAACACCCATGGGAGTAGTAGGTGAGAACACTCCCTCCGACTCTGGAGAACCAGTTCTCGCAGATTCTTGACCTCTGAGCAAGAACGGCCCGGTCCCATTACATCATAGGAAGTGCTCAGCTATTTCTCAGGCAACTCAGCCTGAGTACCTGAGGCACTTTGACTCTGAATTCAAGTTGTTTATCTTTTGATGGATGTTGCTGGACGCAGGTAAAAAGGAGCTGCCCGACGCTAAAGTCCTGGCCGAGAAGCTCCTGGTGAGGAGGAAGTTCATCCCGGACCCGCAGGGCACCAGCCTGATGTTTGCCTTCTTCGCGCAGCACTTCACCCACCAGTTCTTCAAGTCCGACATGAAGAGAGGACCCGCGTTCACCGCGGCTAAAGGTCATGGGGTGAGTCCGGCAGATTTGACGCCACGTTCAGCCGAAAACAGGCAAGACTGACGTCAAAAACAGAAATGAACAAAGCGGTTCTTTTCTTTTCGCCCCTCAGGTGGATCTCAGCCACATTTACGGAGGCAATCTGGAGAGGCAGCACAAGCTCCGCCTCTTCAAGGACGGCAAGCTCAGATTCCAGGTACGACAAACACAAGTTAAAGGCTCACATTCGAAAGAGTGTAGATTAGTGACAAATATTTTCCATCAAGTGTCCATTTTATTCATTCAACATATTCAATATTCACTGTTATCAAAAAAATAAGTAAACCTACAGTTGGACTTAGAGTTCTATTTAAGGGAGCGGGTCTAAATTCTTTGACATATTTGAGCAGTAAAAACAAGAAACTTTCCAAGGTAGCAAGTTACTTTTATAATGCTCATGAATGAGTGACTTTTAGGAGAAGTCACTGTAACCAGTCACTTTTATCAGGCTGTAACTCAGTTACCAAACCAGTTCAGTTTCCGGAGAAGTAACTAGCTACTTGTTTAAGTAACACGCCCGACACTTCCTTCTCCCTCTGGTGCAGGTTATGGACGGGCAGGTGTACCCCCCGACCGTGAAGGAGGTGGGCGCCGAAATGCACTACCCTCCCCACGTCCCCGACTCCCACCGCTTCGCCGTGGGCCACGAGGCCTTCGGCCTGGTCCCCGGCCTCATGATGTACGCCACCATCTGGCTGCGGGAGCACAACCGGGTGTGCGAGGTGCTGAAGGAGGTGCACCCCGACTGGGACGACGAGCGGCTGTTCCAGACCACGCGGCTCATCCTGATTGGTGAGGGTTTGCAAAAATGAATTGGAATCGGAAGCAACAGTGCGGCTCCGTGGAAGTTTCTAATAGAGGAAGTCGTCACTGTGAGGAAGAAAAGAGAGAAAAAACTCTCTTGCACAAATAGAAGAGTTTCAGGAACAGGGTTGAGTGACGGACGCAAGCGTTGGTTTTCAACATGAGAAAGAGGAAATGTTGAGAGATTTCACTGCAGGTTTACAGACTCTGAGCGAGGAATGACAGATTCTTTAGATTTCAGGAAAACAAACTCGCTTCGTTCATGGCATGAGAAGCTCAGAAGCTACGAATACGCAGACTCTGTTTCAAAGCTTTGAAGCCTGGGCAGAAGAACCCTTCCTCTTGGCTTCGTGTCGTCAGTGAAATTGCCCGAACACATTTGAGCGCATTCGTTCCCTCTGCAAACGATGAAACATTTGACCGGTCTTCTTCTTCTTCTTCTTCTTCTTCTTCTTCTTCTTCTTCTTCTTCTCGTTGTAGGCGAGACCATCAAGATCGTGATCGAGGACTACGTGCAGCACCTGAGCGGCTACCACTTCAAGCTGAAGTTCGACCCCGAGCTGCTCTTCAACCAGCGCTTCCAGTACCAGAACCGCATCGCCTCCGAGTTCAACACGCTGTACCACTGGCACCCGCTCATGCCCGACACCTTCCACATCGAGGACACGGAATACAACTACAAGCAGTTCGTCTTCAACACCTCCGTGGTGACCGAGCACGGCATCAACCACCTGGTGGACTCCTTCACCAAGCAGCTGGCAGGACGGGTAAGGAGCGGGTCGGATTCCAGGCCTCGGGACGCCGCCGTGCGGGTTTTACCTTCGCTTCACTAACGTTCGCCTTCTTCCCAGGTCGCAGGCGGCCGCAACGTCCCTCCCGCCATCCTGTACGTGTCCATCAAGTCGATAGAGGGCAGCCGAAAAATGCGTTACCAGTCCCTGAACGCCTACAGGAAGCGGTTCAACATGAAGCCCTACAGCTCCTTTGAGGACATGACAGGTGAGACCCAATCAAAAAACACTTAGAGCTGAGAGGAGGGAATCAAAGGATTAGACGTGGTGCAAAGGGAGTTGTGTTTCCGAGCCAAATTATGGCTGCGTGTTCTTGCAGGAATGAAACTTTAAAAAAAAAAACTCTCCCGGCTCTTAAAGTGAAACTTATGTCACGTTTAATTTGAGGGAAGTAGCGTGAATCCTTAAGTCACCACCTCAGACCGTATATAAAGATGGACGTAGCGTCCATAACCCCACCCATAGGTGTGGAGGCTGACAGTGGGTGGTTCGCTCCCATGTTTAGCTCCTCCTACTTCCTGGTTTATCCAAAAAGAGCAAAGAAGCGGAGCACAGAACGTGCCAGGTCGTCGCTCAAGGCCACGCCCCTTAATTATGCACAAATTCAAACCTCAATAGAATCAAAATAAGCAAGTTAGAAAAAAAAAACTAGTTGGTGTGGATGCAGTTTCAGTGGGAGTCTGCCTCAAGTGGCCACCCTGGGAACTGCGGGTTTGTCCAAACCTCTGTATTGGCCTCGTCCGTCAGCCCCTGAGGTTGGTCCCTCACGAGCTTTCGAGGTGAGGTATTTATTTCCATGACTTCAGGAGGCAGATGTCCACTTCATCTTGGGACAGTGTAAGCAGCCTGTCATCACAGAGAGGGGGAGGTAAACACTCCAGGGGGGGACGGGGGGGGGGA